>JADBHU010000508.1:0-74325 GCA_017140155.1 Fusarium devonianum | reverse complement strand
TTCCAGGGGGAGGCGAAGAAGAAGAAGAAAAAAAATGAGATGGTGTGAAAAAGGTTCAAACAAACGGACAAGGACAACATGGGTGTGAACTTCAGCTGAGCTGGGCCAACAAAGTGAGGGAGGACTTCTCATGGAAGCAGCTTGTTCCTTTCCTTTGACCCCGTTTTCATCGATTGTTCTCCATTGCCCCCCTCGCAACGCCTGTTCTAATCTCAGAGCGAGAGTTGTCGTTTTCGAGTGGAAGATCTTGACCTGAACAGATTCTTGACTTTGCTCTGTCGCTCGTTTTTGTTCCTTTCCAACGCGTTCGTTCAGATCCTCACACTCGCTCAATCCGTCGCCATGACGGTCCGGTTCCTCGTCAACTTTGGCCTCCTGGCCCTCCCCATTGCCATCACGCTGGGCATTCTGTTTGGCATTGAGGGTGGTCGACACGCAGCTGGAAAGCCCCCTCTGTTTGCCCCGGAGAAGAACAACAAGGTCCAGACGAAAAAGTACTGCCAAAAGTCGTTTGGTATTCACCCCGAGACCAAGGGACAGGAGTACACACGTAAGTACCATTATCTTTTTTTCTCGTTTTTACTCTGTTCAAGCCCCTAGCCATGTAAGGCTCTTTCTTGGCCGTTCTTGTGTCCCCTCAATCCCCCCTGGCCGGGTATGCACCTTGCCGTTTGATGGCCTGCCTTGTGCACCTCCACAGAGCCGCTTCGTGAAGCTTGGTGTCTGCCGGCCGCTGAACGTCCCGTCTCAACCTACCACTACCTCCCCTCAACCCCATTTAAGAACTTGATACTGATACTGTCGTATAGTAAACCCCAATCAGTGGGGCTGGGACGAGGGTGATGACGGATCTCTCTGCTTAAACGTAAGTTTGATGGCTTTATCGTCTATCCTTCCCCGGATTCTTCCCCTCAACCATCCCGGCATGTCAACTGCTGTTGGAGTTGAGGTCCACATGACATGATATACACCCCCATAGCTATGAGATCCTGACATGATCGTCTGTAGGTCACTACGCACAACAACCAGACCTATGCCACCAACAACACAGCGCCTCGCTGGTCGGTGACGTGGGAGTATCCCCAGGGACCTGAGACGGCTCCTGTGCATGCCTTCCCCAACATCAAGGTCGACGGCGATGTCTTTCCTGCAAAGCTGAGCACCATTGAGAAGATCGAGGTTGACTTTGAGTGGTCTTATGGCGTCGGCAAGAAGCCTTCCAACAAGACCGATCTCGCTGAGCTCAAGGATCATCTCCTCAACGCCAACGTCGCAATGGATATGTTCTTGGACAAGGACAAGGAGAAGGCAAAGGGCAGTGAGGAGGCATCCCACGAAATCATGGTGTGGTTCGCTGCTATCGGTCCTGCTACCCAGCCCATTGGCTTTGGCAATGGCGGTTCAGACCCGCTCGCGACCAAGACTATCGACGGCACTGAGTTGTAAGTGTCACCTGAACGACATGCTTCCATACATATATGCTAACTCATCCTTCAGCAAGCTCTACGTCGGCACCAACCAAGCCAAGCAGAACGTCCTGACATGGTACGTTGAAAAGCCCACGACAAAGTTCAAGGGCGACCTATCGCCTCTTGTCAATGAGATTCTCTCCATGGATGATTCAGACTACCCTAATGCGTCTGACTACATGGGCTACATGTCCTGGGGCACCGAAGCGTACTCGGTCAACACCACCGTCACCTTTGACGTGCCCAGCCTGTCAATAGATGTGGTCAAGTCTTCTTAGCGATATAAAAGATGATATATACTCAGAGATAGAATAATGAAGATAGGCGTTTGTTGTTTTGGACAGCCTCTGTTTTGATGGATTCATTAATTTTACTTGAGCGCCACTTTGCAGTAGCAAATCATGAATGTGCTTGCTGTTTTTTCTTTTCTTTTCTCCCTTGTATTGTGTTGGTTGGATCAAGACCCGCAGCTGGCTTGGACTATGAGCGCCTCATGGTTGGCTTATCCGGCCCGCTAAGACAAAGACGAAGCTAGTGGGTGGTGGGAAGAATCTTTTCTTGAACCGCTTCGTTTTTTTTTTTTCCACCTTCGAATTGCTACTTTTAGTACCTTTACAAGCCATGAAATGCAATACATTCAAAGAAAAACTAGACGAGACTACCCACCCATAGCCCTATATAATATATCATAAACAATTAGTTCACATTCTTCTCTTTGGCTGGAAGCGAATTCGAATTGAAGGGAGCAAAGGCACGTCCACAGTTGCCCCTCAGTGGAGCTCCTCCAAAGTCAAGCTCTGGGGGAGTGAACGCATCAGGGCGATGGAATTGCGATACGGGATGAAACTTTTCGCTGTCGGGTGAACCGGGAGAAGAGCACGGTAAATAAACAACCTTTGAGGTCCTTTTCCCCCATGGCCAGTCCGACGATCACATTCGTGTCTCGAGGGCTGAGCCAATCGATGCCGCAGCAACCAACAGCAGGACCAACATACAGTGATAAGACCGCAGGATCTACACTGGACGACGTGAGGGATGGGATGGTTGGATGCAATCCCTGCGAAAGCTGCAAGCATTGCCATCATCTGGCATGGGTTGCATTCACCTCTTAATTACGCCTGGCTATCGCAATGCATTGCAGTCCAATTCCAACGACTGACTCAACCAGGGGCGGGGGGCCAGCAATTAAGGAACTTAAACACGAACGAGCCCACAGAGGAGGTTTCACGTAGAAAAGCCATCTCGAGCCCAGCACACAAAGTGGGCCGGTCGGTATCCGTTAGGCCACCATCGACCACTAACAGCGCCATTCCAACACTCACCGGCGCCACTTGCAAGCCTCTGAGCTGCCTATGATTGCATGGGTGCAGCTCTGCTCGGCACGGGCGCATCCTGGGCAAATGGACAAGGGATCACAGAGATAACGTCAATGTAAGCTTAGAACTCATTCAATGGCGGTACGGGTACTCCGTAGTTTCTCTTGATCTTGCTCGTGAATTACTGCGTGTGCCAGCCTCCGGGGTTTCCGGCAATGCGGCCTCGGGCTTGTTGTCGGCCCGTGGGCGGAGACGCCCGATCTGAAACCTTGGATTAAATGAAATACATGCGCAGTACAAACTTCAAGAGAGGACGAATAAAGCTTTGTCGGTCGCGCTCCATCAATTCCAGCCCTTCTGAAATAGCACAGCCAGCGACTGTCTCGGAGATACCCACAGAAAGGGACGGAGTTATCTCTCCGTTAGGGAAAGCACGCCGGCATTGATAAATGTACCAGCGTTTCAATAGACTGGGGGAAAATGACCCAAACGGCGGCATCTCCGTTGACCCTCGCAATCCACTTCTAAAATCTTAAGCGTTGAGCCACTCCCGCTGCCGCGGCCGAAAGTTTGGACAATGACATCGTCGACCCGACGCCAAAGTAATTTCCCGAACCTAGAGAAAAGTGGGAGTCTCTTGTGGTTTTTCTTCTTTTTCTTTCTCGATCCATACCAAAATTCACAAGCCAATTGGCGCAATTGCTTTACGGAGGAAGAAGGGAATGAATAAATTGGTTGATTGCTCTGCTTGGGTGAACAATCAGCGTCTTTGGCGATTAAGCAGAGTCCCAACCTTCCGGGACCTAAATGACACCCCTGATGAGCGCTACCACCCAGGTCACCTATTGTGCGATGAAGACCCTCATCGTCGATCGAGAACTCGACGAGTTAACAATCTTTCCACTGGTGGCGTCGGTCGGGTAACATCTGCTAATTTCGACGTTGGTTCTCCATCCTGGAAACCCCCCTTTCGTTATCTACGATGCTGAAAAACAAGCCTTAGGCCCCAGAATCAAGCATTGCCCAGCCCAGGGGGTCGGTGGATTCGTTCTCGAACCCCCTGGCATTTTGTGTCACGCTTGTACCTGCGTCTTGGATTTTGATGCGTCCCAGGGTAGCGCGTTTTTAGCTGCAGTGAGTGAAGCATGAGGATGGGTCAAATAACTCCAGCTTGATCCCACTTCTATATTCTCATCTCCTTTTTTTTTCGGGTTCGTTTACTGCCCTGATACGTATCAATGGTCGCTTAAGCGCGCATAGCCTCGCGGTCGGGACCAGTGCCAATCCACTTATCTCATTGATGTTGGTAAAAGCCTGCCAAGCTAGGTTGTCCCAAATGCAGCCTACCCAGACCCCAATAACGGTCTCGATTTACGAGAAAGATTATCAGCGCAAACCCACCAGCAATGGCGGGCATCTTACATCAATGTAGTCTCGAGCTTACTTGGGGAGATCGTAGTACGTCTTGACGTTGGCTTGTTCCGACACGGGAAATCCTTGAACACGATCTCGGCGCGTTCCGAGCTTGAGGTCAGCGGCGCAAGAAGCCAATCCCTACATTCATGAGATCTCTCGCTGTCACCAGTATCTGCCCCAAAGCAGTATAGCAACTGATGGAAGTGCTGTGCTTGACGACGACGACGCCTACAAGGCGCGTGTTAGCGACATTATTGAACAAATCATAGCAGCGCGGTGGCCATACCGAGCTCAAGTACAATTAGCTCGTTATTCAGCAGAGCTCTGCTTTGGTCAAGGACTTATCCTCGACATTTGCGTCCTCGACCTGTTGATGTGCCCTGGGTACATGATTAGCCTTGGCGACGTTCGACACTTGATGCCTATGGAGTCCAACCCATTCTCGGCCGATCTCCAGGAGTTTGGTACCGATCCTGCCGCCGTTAGTTGGTCTCTTGACTTTCTTTCCGGGCAACAGGGAACCTACTCTCCAGTATCATCCGTCTTGAAGGCTCTTTACCCAACACGTGCTGTGTCTATCAGTGGTCATCATTGATCAGCATAGGAAAGGGAGTATGAGACCGCCAGCGCGGTTGTTCGACCTCCGGTGGTTAGTCTTGAGATTTAAAAGGTAGGGCAGAATACCTGGGTTCGCACCCTCGACACAATGTCCATGCTACTCTGCCAACGGCATGAGGACTACGCCATCCACAGCGTTCTTTGCCGGCTTGGGTCGCTACCCGTTGAATCGGGCAATCTCCTCAACGTCGTACTCAAGTAGACATCCGAAACGCTTGCGATAGGCATACGCCAAGTGTCGGAGCTTGGACTCGAGTAGCTCTTGGTTGAAGGCCTTTGAAGGCGAATGCCGCTTCGCTATGTAAGCAGCCAGGTGAATACTAGGAAAGACCTCAGAAAATCACCTGACGGAATGCTTATTTGAGTAGGAGTAGGCAGGTCCAATTCCACGCCGCCCAGTGTCGACCTTGTGCTCCGAGAGCGTTTATTAGACATATAATGGTCAGTCTTGACGACCGGAAGACTAACCTCGATCTTGCTCAATCTCCTGAAGACCGCCGGACTTAGCATAAAGGTCCAAATGTATATGAACTTGGTCCGAGACAGTAGTCCTATCTTCCACGTTGGCCTCGGGATGATCAGGCGGATCGGCGTCGTTACTTACACATGGAACACGACTTCTGAGTCGATAAAGTCCGTACTGCGTGTTTGTCAGATGCGACACTTTCTGGGTAGGGTGGTTCAGATCAAAGTACCATTTCGGGTTGGTGAGACCAGGGAAGCAAGTGAAAGTCCTGAAAGTAAGTCTCACCACATAGGTTCCAAGTTTCTGCGTGCGCGCACCTGTATGAGATGCCGTTGGCGCTATTGAAGGATGGTCAGCCACTTGATCTCGCAGCTCACATATTTCACAGCAAGGGGGGCCCCGGCTCACATAATAGAGTTGGCTAAACACAGTCATTGAGCAGAGGCTCAGCCAGTGGAACCATCATCTTTGATTCAAGCCCCAGAGTGAGTTGACCATGCTACTGTTAAGGTCCTGACCAATGCTGGCACATCGCGCCCTGCTGACTCTCCCCTCCTTATTTGGAGGCCCGACCGAGTGTGAGCCCCAGCACCCGGGTTCCTGTCCTCTACAAGAAAAAATCATAGATGACTATGTTGATGAACATGTTGGATAGCTCTTATACTAATGCGAAGCGAACTTCTATGATCCTCCCTGGACATGGTCAGTCAGAGGGTGTTTGTGGTGAACGACTGGCGCGTGCTGGTGCTGTAGGGTAGCATTCTCAATCCTCAGAATCAGGATCATCTCCAGTTATACTGCCTTCTGGGCTCTCTTTAACCCACCTGGACTTGATGACACCATGCGTGTCAATCTCGATATGTTTTGTAGACATGATTTAGTGGCGTCAGTAATGGTTTGGTGGAAGCTCTGTGACCTGAGACGCGAAAGGAATGCAGTAAAGACTTGAGTGCTCCAAATTACAGCACCCCTTGACCAACATGAATTGAATTGCAAAGGATCTGCACCGAATACCTCTGCAACCCAGTGCTTAGGGATAATTCATTCAGATATGCGACCACCTGAGCTTTGAGTCTACTTACATCTTCCAACGGACTCATTGTGGCCTCAAAGTATAGCCCTGACGGCGATCATCCACGCCGCATCACCCAAAGGAGCCTCTAAGTAAATGCAAAACGTCCAAAGGCCCGCTCCTCTAGCACATGTATAACAAACCTTGGGCCCTCTAAGCCCTATGATGCAGGTTACAGTGCCTGCATGTCGGGGGACATCCATGTGGACCAGGATCAAAGAACGGCTTTAACAACTCTGGAGACCCCGTTTGACGTACGGGCTCGTGGGCCATACAACATCACGGCATGCCGATCACCAAAAACGGGGCTCGTTGCCAACGCCCGTGAAAGCTCCCCGTGGAAACGAGTACCAATGCTTCGCCAGCGCGAGGTTGAGCTCTCAGGCCCGCCAGCGACTGGTTGTGCTATCGCCGACGATGAGCGAAGACATCAGCCCTTCACTTCCAGCCAAGCTCTTTCGACTAAAGTACATGGTGAGAACCAGAACGAAATTGTTCATATTATGTTGCTGGTCTTGAACTCTGCCTCCGCTACAACGGCTGACAGATCCTTCTCTGTATAGTTGCAGGCATATGGCAATACTGTCTGCCGACAAACAGGAAGACAGGATTGAGAGCGTCGTCTAAGTACACAGCGACATGGTCTGCTCATCTTCCGAGCCCGAGACATGGTCTAGTCTTACCCAGCATGTTTCCCTTCCCAATTGTTGCCTGCCAGCATCCGGATGGTGATTTCAGGCAGGCTCCGTCGCACTTTTGCCATGCCGTTCGCTGATACCCAAATATGCCGATCGACGGGTCGTAGAAACTTGACGCACACCTTTCCTGGAATACTTTGCCGTACCATTGATGCCTGCGCCGCTTCCCTGTGTCGCGACACCTCTATCACTGCATCACTGTCCAAGTATTCCGCGCTGTCACGAAACGCCAGCAAATAGCCCATTGCGCTAGGATATGGTGTGATAGATGAGTCGTGGTGCAACTGCAGTGTCTTCTACCCGACAGCTGTTCTTGGAGCCAAAGACAGGGACAGATGGGGTAAAGTTATACATGTGGTGTTTCTGGTTCAAGGCCGATTCCGAAAGTGTAACGGTGCTTCACTGTCTGTGACGTAGCTGGCAGAATGATTCCAGCGCAACGTCACTATCGCTGGTCTATTGAAGACCCAACTCGGCCCTCTCAACCCTTTAATGCAGCCGACAGCGCCTTCTCTGCTCGCACTTGCCGGGAGTTGAACGGTCCATTGAAGATGGAGTTGAGAGGCAAGCTCTTGCTCGCATGATCGTCGCCAAACTCAATGACACAATTGGGGCCTTGAGTCTGTCTCGCAATCTTGACGGCCTCGCGCAACATATCTCCGCCGAGTCCTTGGTGTCGATACTTGGTTCTTGTTGTCCATCCACGAATAAGAGCCCTCTTTTCGCTGCCCTTGGCAGTCTCGAAGCGAAGAATGACGGCGGCGATGATCTCCTTGCCGAAGCGAGCTCCGATGATCGTGTCCTCGACTCCGTCCGAATTCTTGAGCCATCCAAGCCAGTCTGTGTCCTCCGCTATGCGGATGTATGCGCTCGTGTAAGCGCGGATTGCCACCAGGTACGTGATAATGATGGCAGGATAGGTGATGAGCATGGCGCTAAAGTCGTCTCCGATCCCAGTGAGATAGTGCGCCATTGAGAGCACGGCGGCGAAGAAAGCGAGAGCGATAGGGTGGAAGACGATGGTGCGGGAAGCGACCTGCCGCTGCTGCGCAACGCCGTCGACAACCAGCTTGAGTGCATCATGCTTCTCCTTGGGGGCAGTGAGGACCTCGAGTGAGAGAGGAGGCGGCTCCTCCGTGTTGGTTGCAGGCGCAGACATTGTCGTGTCGATTGGTGACCGCCGGATGTGGTGTTTGGAAAAGTTTAGAAAGGACAGAAATGTGTCGTCAACATGTTGGAGGGGGGGAGAGATTGCTAATCATTCGGTGATGGTGTGGACAACGAACCGATAGCCGAGAGCTTAGGGGATGGAAGAGCCGCAGTGCACGAGGACGTGTCCGGAAGACGAGCTTGAGAAGCCGTCAAAAAGGGAACAGGCTGCTGAGCTCGCCAACGGGGTTATACCGGCAACACGGCCGGCGATGGTGAGCATTAACAACCTGGGCGATGAAGCTGAGCCGTGATATCCGGGTCTCGAGTGTCTGATGGAGACGCAAGTAGAAGCGGCTCGGTGTCCAAAAGAGGAGCAAACTCAATCAGCAACAAGCTCAGTCGCACGAGCACCCAGCATCTCGGTCGCAGAGTTATGGTTAAAGCCAATTACGAGCGTCTCCACCCCGTGCCAGCTCCAGTTAATAGGGGATGGTCTTTTTGATGAAAAAGGCGATGCACGAGGCCAAAGCTGCGCGATAAGGCTCGCGATTCGGTGCCAGGGCGGGACGGAAGCACGCTAATTCCGTGCCGTTTGCCGAGACCCTTGGCTTCCCGGGAGGGCCCTGCAGCCAAGGCTCTTGGCATCTGGAGGCACGTGGGGGAGTAGCGGTCGGTTGATTCGTCTGGGGTGCTCCAACAAGCGCGGACGTCTCGTGCCTCATCCTAGACCGAGCATGGCAAGACTTTGAGCCTCGTTCGGCTCCGTCCAGAGGCAGAATCTAGGGATGACTGCTCCATTTCTCGTCCGGGAGAGGTAAACGGGCGCAATGACTGGGCGAGAGCAGGTGGGTAGAGCATGGCCAGGCAGGAGCCATCGGCTCGGACGGCTCAGCCGCTGTCGTTGGCTGTTGGACGATGGCCACTGTGATAGCTCTTATCTCGCTGGTGGTTTCATACTTATTCTGAGGCTGGTCTTGTCAAGTCGCAATAGGAGACTGGCTTCTTTCCAACGGTAGGCGCAAGGTCCCACTTGTCTCTTGAACAAAGTGCTCCTAAAGTATACGAATATCAAACTGTCTACTAGTACCTCTTCCATTCTCTTCAGATCGACTCTGGTTCTTGTTGCTTCTATTCTTTACCAACTCATATAATTATTCCTTACAACTAGCCCCCAATGGCCGACCACCAGGCGCGGGCTACCCCAGCCCCTGTCGCCAAGACGAGCGGCGGCAACAATGCTTTCCACAACTACCACAACGACTTTGCTCACATCGCCGACCCCAACGAGCGTCGTCGTCTCGCTTTAGCTGAGATCGACAAGGCGCCCTTTGGCTGGTATCATGTTCGAGCTTGCGTTGTTGCCGGCGTCGGCTTCTTCACTGACTCCTACGACATCTTCTGCGTCTCCATGCTCACCATCATGCTTGGCATCGTCTACTATCCCGGCAAGGGAAAGCTGCCCACCAGCTCCGACAATGCCATCAAGCTCTCGACTTCTGCTGGTACCGTCATTGGCCAGCTCGGCTTTGGTGTGCTGGCCGATATCGTCGGTCGAAAGCGCATGTATGGTCTGGAACTCATCGTCATCATCTTTGCTACCCTGGCCCAAGCCTTGACTGCTGGCTCTCCTTCCTGCTCTCTGGTTGGACTTATCATCTTCTGGCGTGTCATCATGGGTGTGGGCATTGGCGGTGATTACCCACTGTCGTCGATTATTACTTCCGAGTGAGTCTTGAGCCTGAGATTTCGATGCCATCCCCCTTCCCACTAACACATTTGAAACAGGTTCGCTACCACCAAGTGGCGTGGCGCCATGATGGCTGCCGTTTTTGCCATGCAGGGTATCGGCCAGCTTTGCGCTGCTCTGGTCATGATGTTCCTGACCCTCGGCTTCAAGTCTCAGCTCGAGGGCGCCCCTGATACGACCAGCTGCACCGGCTCCTGCCAGGTCGCCGTCGACAAGATGTGGCGAACCCTGGTCGGGTTCGGCGCTGTTCCTGCTTGCATTGCCCTTTACTGTAAGTGTTCAAAATCCTTGTCATCTTGTCTTGGCATGCCGTTGGGACATGGGCTAACATCGTGGGGAACTCAGACCGTCTTACCATCCCTGAGACCCCCCGCTACACCTTTGACGTTGCCCGCGACGTCGAACAGGCTGACGAAGACGTCAAGGCCTACATGACTGGCAAGCGTGAGGGCGACACTGATGAGGTCTCTCGAGCTCAGGTTCAGCAGGGCGCTCGCACCCAGCTTCAGGTGCCCAAGGCCAGTTGGAGTGACTTCATCCACCACTACAGCAAGCTCAAGAACGCCAAGCTTCTGCTCGGCACTGCTGGCTCGTGGTTTTGCCTCGATGTGGCCTTTTATGGTCTCAGCTTGAATAACGGCACGATTCTCAAGGTTATCGGATACTCTACCAAGGACGCCAACAACGTGTACGAGTACCTGTACAACACCGCCGTTGGAAACATCATCATCGTCCTCGCTGGTGCTGTACCTGGCTACTGGGTTTCGGTGGCCACTATTGATACTCTTGGCCGCAAGACCATTCAGCTCGGCGGTTTCATGATTTTAACAATCTTGTTTATCGTAAGTCGTTGCTTTTACGTGGATGATTTGAGAGACTAATGTTCTCAAGGTTATGGGTTTCGGCTACTTCCACATTCCTTCCAACGGCCTCCTCGCCATCTATGTGCTTGCCCAGTTCTTTTTCAACTTTGGTATGTCCTGCATCATCTGATATAAAAACTCTGGTCTAATTATGATAGGCCCCAACACCACCACTTTTGTTGTTCCTGGTGAAGTCTTCCCAACCCGCTACCGATCCACCTCCCACGGTATCTCCGCCGCCTCTGGCAAGGTTGGATCCATCATTGGCCAGGGCGCCATTTCCATCTTGCGCACGCACGGTGCTACTGAGAAGAACGAGGCCCCCTGGATGGACCACGTCCTGGAGATCTACGCCCTTTTCATGCTTCTCGGCTGTCTCACCACGCTGCTGATCCCCGAGACTGCCCGCAAGACTCTGGAAGAGCTCAGCGGCGAGGATGACTATGCAAATGCCCACGACAGCATTGCTGACGACAACTCTCACAATGGCAAGCCCGAGAGAGCCAGCGTTTAAAAGTGCCAGGCTCAGGGTGTCCTTGGAATATCAACCGGCCCACAGGGACTGCACCGAGCAAAGTGATCACCTACCACACATGTCTTGCATCATGGTTAATTACATGCAGTCATCATGGACTCTTTGACAACATAGCTAATAAATTGTATCTATCATTAATAACACAAGTTGTTCATCGAGTATAGACAAGCAGAAGGTTGACGAGTTGATGTGTCGTATAATTCATTACAGTAGGAGTCTCGCTTGTGCCATGTATCCTATCTAGTCCCATAACCCGTACCCAAACCAAAGCCCAAAAGAATTACCAAATGAAATGTGTTGCCATCGGCAAATAATTACTCCTTCTTGTCCTCATTGTTGCCTCCTCCGAGGAGACCACCAACAGAGCTGCCAAGGCCCTTGACGCCCTCGGCAGCCTTGTTGGCGGCGCCCTGGCTGCCCTCGACGACAGTGCTGGCCGTGTTGTTCATCGCCGACGAGCCAGGGGTGCTCTCGGACACGTAGCCCCCCTTGTCGTCCCTGCCCTGGCGCTCGGCGCGGTTGACGCCCTCCTTGGAGGCCATGTCGCCGACCGGTTGGAGGAGGCCGCCCTTGCCGACCTGGCCCGCGGCGAGGTTGTTGACGCCGTCTTGGAGGGTGTCGACCTGGTCGACGCCGGTCACCTTGGACTTGTCGAGGTTTTCTGTAAGAAAAAGTAAATATCAGTGCGAGCTGAGTAAAGCAGGAGTGATAAACATACGCTTGGCGGCGTAGCTGGCCTTGTTGTCGTTGGTGAACCATCGCAGGTAGACGTCCTCCATCCAGGGCACCCACTTCTCGTACTGGCTGTTGTATGTGCTCTTTGTCCACTCCATGCTGGAAGACGTGCTCGTGACGTATAAATCTGATATCAAAGGTATGGGAAGAAAGGGCGTGGTATTTTCGTTTGTTTGCGTGCTGATCTCTGTCGATGCTGGTCGTATAAAGGAACGAAACAGCAAATCGAGCCGAGCGCAAGGGTTTATATCAAGTTATTCTGCCATCATCAGGCATGCTCCTCCATGGTGGGATACGTCATCCAGGACCAAGCCCGAAACGCGTCAAAGGGTCTGTCATAGGCTGCTAGACGCTTGATGGATGGTAGTTCAAGCCCCCCCCTAAGACGCAGCGTGATGCCATCCCGTTCATTGGCAGTGTGGCGCGTGCGGGCCTCATCCCTGCTTGTTAAAACCGGTTCTCGTGGCGCGGCGACGTCATGTTGGGGAAATAATGGGGGGTGGGACTTGGCTTTGCCACGATGAGGGAAAACCCACCGATCGGTTTGCGATTTGGGAAAAAAGAAATTGCGAAAGAGTCTGAGCATGGAGAATAGCAAGCGAGAGGGTGCTCTAGAACTTGGCATCGAGAGGGTGGTAAAAAGTGAGCGTGCCTGGCCTTGGTGACGGGTTGACGGGCAGTTTAGAGTTCTCAACGGTGTCACTAGCTGAAGGCCAAGGGGGGACCACGAGATGATCTTTTCACATGATGAAATCGTACTTTATGCGTAATAATAACTCTCTACTTATTAAACGATTATTCGATGCTGTCGGTTGCGAGAAATACCGGAATATCTCACGTACATACCGTCACCTCGGGCACAGAAATGAAGGCTTTAGCATTGAACAATAGCTCATTGTCGTGTTTTATTCCGGTGTTTCTTGCATCCCACTAGCCGATGAATCTTCCATACCGCGTCCACTCATCATCCATTCTTAACCTATCCATATCCTCATCCCTCAAACAGAGCGCCGCTGTAATCTCGCCATCCGGCGCCTTGGGCATCAGATATATCAAGCTCTCAAACGGATCGAACCGCGGCCTCCTCACCGACTCAGGCTTGCCCAGCCCAAAGCCAAAGCCAAGATCGTAGCAGTTCACCTTGGCCCACGAGCTGAGCATGATGTCCGTCGACGGATCGGCCCCCGCCGTGAAGGAGACGTTTGACTTGTCCGCCTGCTGGGAGAGGAACGTCGCCAGCGCCTGCGTGCGGAACCGCAGCCGCTCGCGACCCAGCTCGGACCGCAGCCGTGACGCGGCGGCGCCGAGGGGCTCGTCTGCGATCTGCTGCGTCGTCGCGCTGTGGTAGGTCATGTTGTGCAGGATGCCGGGGTAGCCCCTTGGTGCTCCCATCGCAGTGCGCACGTCGACTGCGCGCGCAAAGGTCGTCTTGGCTGAGGGGTCGAGGCGGGCGAGATGGGCGCGGGACACGGACTGCCAGATGAAGGCGCTGAGGGTGTCGTCGGTCGAGACGAAGCTCGTGGACGCGTCGAGCGAGCTTGTCGCCTTGGACTTGAGCTCGGATAGCGACTTGGGGCTGAAGGAGAAGAAAGCCCAGCTGGCTTTTGGCGGTGCTTCAGGCTTGCGCTCTAGAGTTGTAGGTGGTGAAGGCGGAGGTTTGATGATCTGGTTGTCGAGCTCGGGACCTGCCTCATAGTTCTCAAGAAGCGGAATGACCGTCTTCCGCTCGAGATTCATCGTCGCTGTCTCTTCGTCGGTGAAGGCCTCGTTACGGCACGCCTTTGACAGCAGGCAGATGATCTCGCCCTGGCCGGCAATGTCCATCGCACCATGCTGACCGTTGACGGTCAAGATGAGGCCACCCTCGATAAAGTTGAGCTGGAAGAGGAGCACAGGATCAACGTCGGTAGACGAATAGTTCGGCGCCCCAGGAAGCGTTTTTCCCGGCGCAATGACATTCTCATCAAACATGCTCATCGGAAACTCGGCCCTCCTCAGGCCCTCCATCGTAGGCGCCGACGGGTCATCTCGGAGGTCCTTGACCACGAGTCTCGGGGTCTTGCCGAGGGGCTTGATCTTGAAGGTGCCGCTGTTTCCATTGCCTACGTTTTCGCCTTTCACTTGGCCTGCTGTCCAGGGGAAGCTTGCCGACAAACGTTCGAGACCGTTTGTCAGGGTGTTGATGATGGCGGGGTGGACGGAGGGGTCTGGGACGGGGAAGCACAGGCTGATTTGTGTGTAGATTCGCAGATTGGGCAGTTGGCCCACGATGTCTAGCTCGACGTCTAGGTTGCTTGTATTTGGTGCATCCATCGTGAAGATGTGTTGAGAAGTTTAAGTGAGTGAAGAAGCGGTCGATGGAGCGATTGGCTCGTTGTTTTATGCTTTACTTCAATTGTCTTCTACATGGATGCTTATTTACGCTAACGCAGATCTGGCGTGTCAGAATGAGTCGATTTTAACTTGCCGCTTCAGGCATGGCTGGGGGAGGGTCCTAACAAAACAAGCTCAATGACCATCTTCGGGTTCCGAACCAGACAGATCATGTAGCCTTAAGATGACCGAGATCAGATCCGGCATCCCCGACCTAGTTTCTGTGGTGCGTCGTACATTGACGCTGTAACATCTGGGCCAAAGGGCTCAAGTCCGGGTATCTAACTCCGGTGGGAGCAAGACCCCGGACTGAAGCTATTCCAGTTGGAAGCTTGCATGCCCACCGAGATACACGCAGTTCTGCGTTAATAACTGGCCAGACTCGACTGATAACCACGGGTGCGATAATTGCGCATGTGGAGTGATAAGAGCAACCTCTTTTTAATCTGGGGACTGTGGAACCGAGTCATGATGGTTAGGGCGAGCAACAAGTGCCGCCCCCGCGCTCACTCCTCTTGTCCATGTCATAGACCTCCAGCTGTGCAGGCATAGTCTCTCGAAGGTAAATTATTCTGAAAGCTCCAAGTCATGGATTCGACTCATTCAACGAGTCGAGACCGAAGAGTAGAGCTAACGACAACTGTCAATGCAGGTTGGCAAGCATTGGCGAGCGAGCCATTGAGAATTGAGGGGCTTTATCAATCCACCGTCTTTTGTAACCTCCAAGAACTCGATTGCAGCGGCAGAATTACCAATCATCCATTTAGCGGTTGTAAAAAGAGACTTGAAGATCTGATGATTTGTTGAAAACTCTTGCGCTGTCTTTATCTTTACGCTCTTGATTCTCCCTCAATCGAATCATCCTCAATTGCATCTTGGAAAGGAACAACTGAAACACCACCAAGATGGCAAAGACTGTCGAGACCGTTGACCTGTCCGACACCTCTGGGCTTTGCCCCAAGCCGGCAGCAGTCTTGAGCGGAGAGCCACTGCATGTTTCAGGCCATCCCAGCAGCGCCAAAGACAGCCACGTCCCTGACGATTATGAATCTCAGATTCATCTGGCCGTCTTGAATCTGCACAAACTCATCATTGCCGCTGGCGCAGCCGTCAAAGACATTGTTGCGCTCACCATCTCCGTCGTCGACTATGACGCCAATAACCGCTTACACACGCGTCACCTTCAACGTTTCCTCGGAGGTCATCGTCCAGCCCAGACTCTGGTGTCTGTTCCCAAGCTAGCAGTCCCCTCATGGCTGATTCAGATCGATGCGGCCGTCGTGGTTCCCGAACGGCCCTCCGCTCCCCCAGCTCTCCCTGCTGCCAGCGAGAGATACGACGCTGTCATCATCGGCGCAGGCCTCGCAGGTCTTACTGCTGCTCACCATGTTCGCCGTGCTGGCCTCTCATGCGTGGTGCTTGAAGCTCGCGACCGCGTGGGCGGCAAGACATGGAGTCTCAGAACCGATGACGGCAAGGGCGTCATTGACGTCGGCGCCGGCTGGATCAATGATACGAACCAGGACAGGGTGTATGTGCTGGCCAAGCGATATGGTGCTGAGACGATTGAGCAAAACACCACCGGCAATGTTGTACTGGAGGACTTTGACGGAAGTACGTCGCCTTTCGCTTACGGAGAGCTCCCCAATGTCAGTCCAACCCGCCCTCTTGCATGTATGAACACCTCTGCTAATGCCACAACTCAGTTCGATGAAGCGACCAGGAAAAACATCGCCGAGATTCGAGACGTGTGCGAAGCCGAATGCCAGGCTCTCGACACATGGCGACCCAAGAACACAGCCATTGACTCTCTGACATTTGAGGCCTTCCTTCGCTCTCGCGGTGCCAGCAAAGCTGCGCTGGGAACTGCTACCGTTTGGACTCGTGCCATGCTTGGTCTCGAGCCCTGTGACGTCTCTGCCCTGTATTTCCTCAACTACTGCAAATCTGGTGGCGGTCTGCTGCAGATGCGCTCTGACCGCAAGGATGGTGGACAGTATCTGCGGATCCGTCAAGGAACCCAGCACTTCTCCATCGGCCTCGCGTCTGACCTCTCCGACGGCATCGTCCGTCTCGAGAGCCCTGTCCAAGCGATTGTACAGGAGAATGGAGGATCCGTCAAAGTTCAGGCCGCTGGCACTGTCTACTCTGCACGCAAGGTCATCACCACAGTGCCGGGCCCTGCACTGAAGAACATCTCTTTCTATCCCAAGCTCCCTCCCGTCAAGCAGCTGTGGTGCGAGTCGCTCACCTACGGATATTACGCCAAGGCCATGATGGAGTTCAAGTCACCCTTCTGGGTCGAGGGCGGTTTCTGCGGCCTGATTAACTCATTTGTCGGTCCCATCAGCGTCACCCGCGATAGCTGCAGCCCCAGCGACGGAAAGTATGTGCTCACATGCTTCATGGCTGGCGAGCCCGGGCGCGGTTGGGCCACGTTGTCGCAGACCGATCGAGAGCAGGCTATTTTGACGCAGCTGGAGAAGCTTTACAATGTGAAGGATCTTCAGAGTGAGTTCATCAAGTTGACCACGCATGAGTGGGCAAACGATGAGTGGGCCGGCTTTGGCTGCCCCTGCACATCTCTCCCTCCCGGAGTTCTCGGCACTACCGGCGGTGATAGTCTTCGAGAGCCAGTTGGAAACCTGCACTTTGCCGGCACAGAGACGGCTGGTGAGTGGAAGGGGTACATGGAGGGTGCTATTCGCAGTGGAGAGAGGGCTGCTGCTGAAGTGGTCAAGGATCTGAATGGCGCAGCTGTTTCACGACTGTAGCCGTAGATTGGAGTTGAATGCAGGGCATTCTCCATTATTTAGAATATATAGAAGTAAACCCACGACAGTCTTGTAGGGGCAGCATACGTGCTTCCTTTCTACCAAGCCTCGACTATTGTAAGGCAAAATCTAGACTCTAAGTACTGCCGCATCGGTCCTTATAACGATTGAAGAGCCTGTGCAAGAAAAGTGCACGATTCCAATAGAATCAACTTTAGGCTGAATCGCGTTATCAATATCAATGCCCATAAGTGACCTTCCTTTCGTTTGAGTCTGAGCGACTTGGAATCGAGACAAGAAAGCCGTGCGGAGACGCTGTCCAGCCGAGTTGCGGGGTACAATGATCGACAAGCAACTCGACCTTCGACAACACACAATTCCTCTGTACCGGCCAATTGATAATCAGTGGCCATCCTGTGCGGTGCCCTGTTTCCATATCTCAAATCAATACTTCTAGCCGTCAACTGGCCTTTCACAAAATGCTGCTGCGGCGCCTCCGTTTGCCATCTGGACCAGTCAGGCAGCGCCTGTCGGCAACCAAGACCTTCTCAACTTTATACCCGAGGCAGGGCCCTTACGATGAAACAATACCAAATCTCAATCTGAACGCTAAGACGAGGGTCATCTTTCAGGGTAGGTGTATATGCGTCTTCCTGCTTCAGTAGTAACGAGAGGCACTGCTAACTTGCATTTGCTACCTAGGCTTCACTGGCAAAGCGGTAAGAGCAATGAGGAGCAGAAGATATAAGAAAGCTGAGAGATTCAATCATAGGCGACAAAGAATGCAACAGACACGATTGAATATGGGACGAATGTTGTCGGGGGCGTCTCGCCTGGCAAGGGAGGCCAAACGCATCTTGATCTTCCCGTCTACAACACAGTCCGTGAGGTAAAGACCCAGAAACCCCAACCGACGAATAATGTGCGTTTCTGACTAATGAACCCAAGGCCATGAGTGAGGTCAAGCCGCATGTTAGCGCTGTCTTTGTCCCGGCCCAGTTCGCTGCAAAGGCCATCATCGAATCCATAGAGGCCGAAGTGCCGCTAGTTGTTTCCGTCGCAGAGCACGTACCGGTACACGATATGCTTCGCGTCCATGAGGTTCTGAGAACACAGTCAAAGACGCGGCTGGTTGGACCAAACTGTCCTGGGATCATCGCGCCGGAGCAGTGCCGAGTCGGCATCATGCCCTACAAGCAATACTCCCGAGGCTGTGTTGGTATAGTGTCCAAGTCGGGTACACTGAGCTACGAAGCAGTGGGGTTGACTACTCGAGCAGGACTCGGGCAGAGCATCGTCGTTGGAATGGGAGGGGATATGCTGCCCGGTTAGTGGCTTACCAACTCAATGCCGGGATCCTGCTGACGTGACGCTTTCTAGGTACGACTTTGGCTGATGGGTTGAAACTATTCTTCGATCACGAAGAGACCAAAGGCATCATCGTCATCGGAGAGATTGGCGGTGAAGCCGAGCTAGAAGCAGCAGAGCTCATTAGAGAGCACAACAAGTCGGCAAATCCGAAGCCTGTAGTTGCTATGGTAGCTGGCAGAACAGCACCGGAAGGAAAGACAATGGGCCATGCTGGCGCAGTTCGTTCATCCAGAGACATCACAGCGGCAGCTAAGGCCAAGGCACTGGAAGAGGCTGGCGCGGTTATAGTTCCGCACCCAGGAATCATGGGCGAAAGGATGAAGCAGTTACTCAACATGTAGCTTACAGACACTTGACTATAACTGTTGCAATTTTATGATAGCACCCTTTCTCAATTCTTCCATGACTCTCTTAATCGTATGGCTTGCAGTCCTTTCACCGCTACAGCATTGAAAAAACGTGTCTTGAAAGAGATACGTAATAAACATGAAGCGTTCAAAAATAGGGTTATGGAACACTTGGATCACATCCCACACATATTAAGAGCCTTGGCCTCGGAATGTGGAGTTGGTTAAGCTTAGCTTGCT
The DNA here is from genome assembly GCA_017140155.1 of Fusarium devonianum. Classification (NCBI taxonomy): domain Eukaryota; kingdom Fungi; phylum Ascomycota; class Sordariomycetes; order Hypocreales; family Nectriaceae; genus Fusarium; species Fusarium devonianum. The sequence continues at coordinate 55,133 of JADBHU010000508.1, read as the reverse complement.
GTATAGCCGACTGACCCCGCGCCCTCGGCTTCTTCCCCTCTCGCCCATGCCGATCACTCCATGGTATGTCATCATCGGCGGCACTGAGTGAATAGACAACTTAGATCTATTGAAGTTGTCTGCAGACAAACGGAGTTGTAATTTGTCAGTTTCATTCAAGCGAGTTCCAATTGTCATGAGCCATACCATGATACCTAGACAAGCCGGTCTTCGCTCCAAGTCGATGCCTCACTGCCAGAAGGTGAGATTCATGCGCAATGCAAAGAGGACTGATATCTGACATTGGAAGTTATCCAGGTGCTTCAAGGAGTTCAAAGGCGGCAGCTACACTTGCATGAATATCAGTCACGAGAGTTACTCAAAGAGGTAGGATTGACGTGGATTCCTCGTCCACTTAACCATCATATCTAACTCTGACGTACAAGGCGGACATCCCCACACCCCGTGGTTATACAGCATGTACGATAGCAGAGGCAAAGAAAGCTATTAAAAATTTCGGTAAGTGATCTTAGTCAAGGATAGAAGTTACCATGCGCTGACATACTTCGTTCAGGTGGAAACGCAGTCATCAAGCCTCAAGGTCTCTCGACGAAAAGGCAGCACTACTACGCTGTCAGCAATGTCGAAGATGGCAACGATGTTATGACCAAGATATTTGGTAGTCGCGAAGAACACTCTCCTACTGATGAAAACATGTCAGTTGCGAATCGAGTTTGCGTCGAAGAAGCCGTTCACTCCGACAAGAAATTGCATTTTGCAATGACTGTTGACCGCGAAAACTACTGCCCGACCATAAGGATACGGGAAATCGAAAACTCCACAACACAAAAGTCTGGACTAGACCAGACCCAACAATATTCGTTCAGCTTCGCTTTGTCTGAAGGGATCACCCAAAGTCTTGTTGGAGGCATCTCTCGGAAGCTGTCATTCACAGAGCCCATGTCAAAAAGCCTTGCGCCAATACTCGAGGGCATGTTCAAGATTTTCTCCGAAAAGGAAGCTATTAACCTTGAGCTGAATCTACTTGGTACTGAGAGTAGTCAACTTGTCTGCGTGGATCCTCAGTTTTTCTTCGACGATGCGGCTCAAAAACGGCAATCTGACCTGTTTGCCCAGCGCGATTCAAGCCAAGAGATCCAAGAAGAGGTGGAAGCCGAGAAGCACGGCCTGGTATATGTAAGAATGGACGGCAACATAGGGAACGTGGTCAACGGCGCAGGCTTGGCCATGGCTACGAACGACGCCATCAGCCTATACGGTGGCACCAGTGCTAACTTTCTAGACGCGGGAGGCCAGGCTACAAAGGAGACTATGCTGCAGGCTTTTGGAATCATTATGAGAGACGAACGAGTCAAGGCGATACTGGTAAACATCTATGGCGGTAAGAACCGAAATTTGAACAGCAGCAAACATGGGCTGAACGATGAGCAGGAATTACCAGATGTGACATGATTGCAGAGTCCATCATTGCGGCAGCAAGTGAACTTGGCCCGCTGCGTGTTCCGATGGTGGTGCGACTACAAGGCACCAACTCGGAAGCTGGCCTGAAGCTCGTAAGTGCCTTGCTCGCCGTGTGAGATACAGTCAAACTGAGACAGAATCTAGCTCGAGGAGACTGACCTGGGCATACACGTGGAGGCAGACTTTGGTGAGGCAGCCAAGAAAGCGGTGGAACTAGCAAAAGATACACTATGAACTCACGACTATGACTTATACCTCAATATCCAATGGCTCTTCTCCCCTTGTGATGCGCCATTTGTTTGTGGCACCCAAGAGTCTCCAGCATCCCTTGAAGAGAAATAACCATTTGCGCAGAAACGCCTCTGTCACTTCATAGCCATCCGGACACCAGGGATCAGTCCATACAAGCATCCCGACTTCCCCTTCTTCGCTGAGACTTTGGCTAGCCTCGAGTCGACTCGCGTCATCCCCTTCCGAGCCATGCCTTGACTTTTCTCTCGCCGCAGCAATAGTGTCTGAGCAGAGCCGCCCAACCAGATCAGCCTGCAGCTCCAAGAAATCGACAAGACCGGCTTGTAGGGCGAGGAGTATGTTGTCGCGGAGGGTAGGGTCTGGCACTAGATCTACCCAGTAGTCATGTGGTATGGAGAGTTGAAGGGGCGTTGGCCTGAGAGACGGTGGGCAGCTGGCTACAGCAGTCTCTCTGGCTGATACAGACGAAGATGGGAAAAGAGGCATGGCCACCCGCAAGGGAGCGCAGTCATCGTATGGCAAGAGGTGGAGGAGGGAGAGGATGGTAGCGTTGGTGAGAGAGGCGCGGATGATGTTGTATTGGGCCAGTGGAATTAGATTATCGGGACAAAGAGGGAAGTAAAGGGGAGGTTCTGAAGAGGTCAATTTGATAGTTGTGATAAAGTTGGTGCTCCAACGGTCAACTGAGTTCCCGTGCCTTATGCCGTCAGACGTGCTCGTGGACAACCTCTCTTTTGAGACGATTGTAGAGAGTGAACGCTCTGCAGGAGGCTTGAGAATACTAAACGGCCCCGTCTCAGAATTGGAACATTTGTTGGCTTCAGTTTCAGCCTTTCTCTTTCCTTGCCCCCAAGTTAGTGTTTGCAATCTCCGCAAGTCCGCAATGCGACCCATATGAGCCGATGTTACGGCGGAGCAAAGCGAAACTGACTGTGTGCCCGAACGTTCAATCGGTTCTGCAACTTGCGCCGGGCCTTTGCATCCTTGAGACCCGTCCAATCCTCGTCGGGACGTTTGGCCTGCAATGGACAGGATTAGGTCTTGACACAGCCGCGTTAGACTAGTCCATGTAGACAGCTTACTTACGTGTTCGAGGCGAGGCATGACTGGTCGATGGGCATGCGTACAGACTGGGTAGCAGCAATCTTTGAGTCCTGGAAATGAGGTGCAAGTTGAAAGGTAAAGAACGCCGTATGCAGTCTGCTTACAATAACCGTTCAGAAGCTCCATATTTGAACGTGCGCCGAGTGACGCCTCGAAGGAGAGGGTCAAATGCAGAAAGCTTACAGCGCTATCCCCGTTATGGTTCGTGTGATCCAGATTGACTCGGGTAGTCCAACAAGCGCCGATCTCAATGCCCTAGACTACAGCGCCTTGATCTCCCACCCCTGCAGCCTGCTTACATCTGATACTCTTCGGTCACAATTCCCAATACTAAGGTCGATGCTCGGGAAAGTCACTTTTCATAGAACTCAAATGACTGCACTATGCTTACATTTCCTCTGCACGGAGTGTATCAGGCTGAGGCTCAACGCAGTTATAAATACGCCCATGCCACTCATGGACATGTTCGTTCCTGAAAACAATTCATTCTCTTCTTCCCGTCTTGGCCGTTGAACCTCCCCTCACTACCCCATAACCAGATCATTACGATGGCCCCCAATGTACCACTCAGTGCTAGCAACTTCTTTCACTCCCAAAAATGCGTCACACTTCCCATACCTGCCAAGTCCTTCTCTGGCCAGACCGTCATTGTCACAGGCTCTAATACCGGAATGGGTCTAGAGGCTGCTCGACACATTGTTAGTCTGGGAGCCGAAAAAGTGATCCTTGCTGTCCGAAGCCTCGAGCGTGGCAAAGATGCCGCTGCGTCCATCATCCAGTCGACAGGACGCCCAGAGCACATTGTCGAAGTGTGGCAGCTCGACCTGGCGAGCTACCAGTCTATCCAGGCATTCGCAGCCAAGGTAGATGCAGAGCTGTCAAGGCTAGATGTTGTGGTGGAGAATGCCGGAATGTTGACCGAGATCTTTGAACGAGCGGAAGAGGACGAGAAAACTATCAAAGTAAACGTTCTCGGCACCATGTTTTTGGCTCTTCTTCTTCTTCCAAAGCTTCGAAAAACCGCTGAAGACTTCAAAAAGGACGTGGTGCTGACGTTCACTGGATCGTGGATGCACTGGGTCACCGACTTTCCTGAACAACATGCTGAAAACATATTCGACGCCCTTGCAGACGAGAATGCTGCACGGATGGCAAACAACGAGAGGTAGACACCTGGTTTAAACTCGGCTGCATTAAACTAACGACTTTATCTGCAGATATTCCACATCCAAGCTCATCCAACTGTTTGCTTTCCGTGAACTTGTCGCCAACCTGACGCAACCCAAAAGCGGCCACATCACCACATCGATTCTCAATCCAGGTGCAGTAGCAACAGACATCACCAGAGATCAGCAGGGGCTGCTACTCAGAGTCTTTGTAAAGTTTTTGAGTGTGGCCTTCTTGCGGACCGCTGAGGAGGGTAGCCGAACGCTTGTTCATGCTGCCCAGGGTGACCGGGACACAGACGGGCAGTATCTGGAAGACTGCAAACCTGCGCGTACAGAACTGTGAGTATCGCTCCAATAATGTGATTGGGAAATGAACCAGAGCTGAAGTGCCTTGCAGTGTCTCCCCATTTGTCAGGTCTGAAGAAGGTGATAAAGCGCAGAAAAAGATTTGGCGAGAGATGCTGGGTAGATTGGAGAGTGTAAAACCAGGCATAACTGTAAACATTTAGATTTAGGAGTGATCGTGAGAGAAAAGGGGCCTGAACTTCTCAGATATAAGGCTAGAGAGAGTATGCCAATGATAGTATTCAAGCACTTAGGCATAGGGCCCATTAAGTTTCTTGGCATCTTAATTACCTACTCAACCATTGACATGTTGTCAATTTTAGTCCCCGAAAATCCCACTGATAACCAAGTATTTGAAATACAAGAGCTGAACTTCGGGGAGACTTGCAGCTACTTGCTACAAATATCATATCAGTGAAATGTTAATTCAGGTAGATGTACCTAGCTGTAGGCATCGAGTTTGCAACAGTGCGGTAATAGTCTAGATGCCGCCCAGAATGTCCATATTACATGCGGAGCAGTTTCGACGAAGAGCATCGCATCATGGTTGTAATACTGTACATTTGATCGTGAAATAACTTTCGAATCACCAATTATATAGCATGACTTGCAAATGATACCAAGTTGCCTGTAACTGTGCTGGTGTCTGTTTTGATCTTTAGCCAAAGTAGAAAGGAAGTTCGGCTGATATCCGAAGCTGCGGGGTAGCGCGGAAGAAAGCCGATTGTTCTTACTCATCAAAGATGCTATTATGCCTCTGCACGATACCTGAGCGACTTTGCTAACATTAGAAACTATCCAAGTAGCCAACGCACAATGGCATTCCCGAGAATTGGATGGATAGGCAAGCAACAATCCCAGTCCTGTTCCAAATCAAAGCCCACCGCTGACTAGTCTTGACACAGGCCTCGGCTCTATGGGCCTGCCCATGGCTACTAATCTTCAGAAGCACCTTGCATCACTTGGCGCGCCGGATCTGCTATACTACAACCGTACTATCTCACGTGGAGAGCCGCTCAGAGAATTGGGTAGTCTACCTTCGCCTACAGCTCGAGAGCTGGTTGCCAACTCGGACATTGTCTTCATGTCGCTGAGTGACGACTCTGCACTCGAATCAACACTGGATGCAATCCTAGATTCGGAATCGCCAACCCAGCTGGCTGGCAAGATCGTTGCGGATACGTCGACCGTCCACCCTGACTCATCAGCCAAGGCAGAAGTCCGCCTAGCCGAGATGGGAGTCAGGTATGTTGCATCGCCTGTCTTTGGAGCCAGCCCGGTTGCAGCTCAGGGGAAAGTCTTGTGGATAGTTGCAGGCCCTGATGATGCCGTGGAGACGATCAGCCCTTTTGTCAGCGGTGTCATGGGGAGGGGTGTGATTAGGGTTGGCGAAGACGTGAGACAGTCTAGCATGATGAAGACGGCAGGGTGAGTCGGCTCTGTGTGAAGAGACTGGGTCTAGGCTAAAATAAAATACAGAAACTTCATCACCGCTGGAATGATGGAGGTCGTGGCTGAAGCACACGTTCTTGCAGAGAAATCTGGTTTAGGAAGCAAGAACTTGGAAGCCTTGATTGAGCATCAATACGGTCCTCTTGCTTTGTCCATGTCGCAGCGCTTGACTACAGGGGCGTATATGCCAGCTAGAGGAGATCGACCATGGTCTGATCTCAACTTGGCGTTGAAGGATGTCGGCCATGGAATCACCTGTGCAGAACAATCGGGAGCGAGATTGGAGATTGCCGAAGTAGCTTTGAAGCATCTCAAAGACGCGAAGGGGTTTTCAGAAACCGAGGGAAGACCGCTAGACTCCTCTTCAATGTATGGCATTTTACGTCAAGAGGCAGGCCTGTCTTTCGAGACAGATCTCGTCAAGGAGAGAGACGAGAAAAAGTCAGAGGGCAACTGATTAGCCAGCCTGCGCCCATAGTATAGATATCATAGTCATATAGGAACCTCCCTTCCTGTAAGTTTCGACATTGCGCCTCTGCCCTTCCAGAACAATCCCCAACCGTCGAGCCTGACTCGCAAGCCGGGACCAGTATATCTCAAGCTATTAAACGATACAAACGATGAATTGCACCATAAAAATCCCATGGGTATCTTTACAATTACTTCATTAGAGTGCGGCCTTGCCTCGAGACTCAAACGGCATGATCAAGACCAATAGTCCTGCGGCGATGAACAAGGCACCGCTGGTATAGACGGGAGCAGAAGTCTCCAGGTTTGCAAAAATCGCAATGATAGGCTGATAACGTTAGTAAAAAGTCTACCATCAGTCAAATAGTCAAGAGAACTCACAGCCATGATGCCAAAGACTCTGTTGCAGGTCGCAGCCAAGGCGTTGCCCGTTCCACGCTGCGGCGTCGGGAACAGCTCCGGTGTGAATCCGTAAAGGACAGCATACATGATGTTGCTGAAGAAGCTGAAGGCGCATTGCCATCCCAGCAGAGACGCGCTGTCTGTTGCAGTCGTCGAGCAATAGAGGAACACGCCAGTAAGGATGGTGCTCAATGCCAGGGTGCCCTTTCGGCCCATCCTGGGCAGCTCCACGAGCCAGCCTCCCAGCAAGGCACCCGGAACACCGAGAACTGCAATGATGAGACTGTTGCGGTAGGTCAGGTAGGTACTGCCATCTCCAAAATCCGCTCCTCGAGTGGCCTGGATGTAGGGAATGAAGGCGTTGTAGAGCGGGTATCCCAGACCGATGAGCGCCCACACCGCCATGATCAAGCCAGTGCTGAGGCCCAGCTTCTTCGTGACGAACAGCGCTTTGATGTTGTCAAAGTTGAGCTGCTCTAGGTGTCTCTTGAGCGCTGTGCTTGCGTCCGTCCGCGCAACGTAACCCTCGGGCTCGCAAGCCTTGAGGTCGTCCAAAGTGAGGGTGCTCGTCGTTCCATTCTTCTTGGCGACCTTGTGCACGACGCGGACGGCGTCCTCGTCACGACCCTTGCTCATGAGATACTTTGGCGACTCGTAGATCTTGAAGAGCACAAAACGGACGAGGAACATGACGAGGGTGAGACCGCCGATGGTGATGACAAAGTAGCGCCACCCCATGTTTTTGCCGCGGGTGCATTCCTCCTCTTGCTGGCAGGTGAGGTTGCCCAACAGCGGCCACGCGATGAGAGTGCCGATGACCTGCGCGATGGCCCAGTCGACGGAGAGCACGGTGAGGAGATACTGATGCGACGCCGGGAGGAACTCGAGAAAGATGGCCGAGTCGACGGGGAGATTCCCGCCGACTCCAAAGGACCAGAGCGCGTCAAAGACTCCGATGGCAGCGAAATTGGGGGCGCTGGCGGCAACGAGGCCCCAGAACGCTGTGAGGCCAAGGGTGAGATTGAAGGCCCATTTACGCCCGACTGCGAACATAGTGAGCACTGATTGCGTGAGTACAAGAGAGAGGCGGAGTCTTACAGATGTCGCAGCCAAACCCCCAGAACATGGCGCCCGCGAGAAGTCCAATGTTCTGGGCCAGAGTAAGATACGGCGGCCGCGCCGGGCGGAACTCGTTTGCGACGGGCGTGAAGATGAGAGAGGTGACGATGGGCCACAGGTTGTCGCTCGCCCAGCCAAAGCCGATGACGATAAAGAGCTCCCACTGGTACCTCCCCATGCCAATGTCCGTAACCTGCTCGGGCTGTCAGGTCAAATCAAGGCTCCCGAGGCCCCCCTAGGGGCGCTGGGTGCGCAACTCACGGCGCGATTGAGGATCCGGGCCTTGGCTTCGTAGACGGGATCGAGGGCGCCCTTTGGGATGATGGCCTCGTCGTCGACGGCCTCGACGTTGCTGCTTCTCCTCTCATCGTTCATGGAGCCGTAGGTGCCCTTGCTCTCGCCCTCTGCGAGCTTGTCTGAAGTCGACGCCATGACTTGATTTCCGCTGCGATGGGAGATGGATGAGCAGAGTACGTTGGCGCTTCACGGGGAGTTGCTCCTGGTATAGGCTCTGTGACTGCATTTGCGCACGGGGAGCTCACAAACCATAAATAGTGAGCCAAAGTCGCATTCCTCCAGAGAGATAACACCCAAAACCCCACGCGTGCCCTTGTTGCGTGGGCGCGGGGTCTGATGGTGCAATCCACCTCGAAGCTGGTGATTGGAACGCCCTGTGAGACGTGTGCTCAGCGGGCCACACTGATCTACGACGCTATCAGCGCGGGTCGTTCTGATATCGCCTAGCTCTGCTGACCCGGGCTTGATCCTGTGCAATCAGTCCTTGGAAGCACAGTCGGGCTATTGCGTCACGCCGCTTTGTTGGTGTCATCGATGGGGGGAGGTTTTCTTGAGAGACTGGCTGTGTTCGGCCGGCCCGCTTGGCGCATCGTAAGTTCCGTTGCCATATCAGGGCTTGGGCATGCCTGTTTTTTGGTGGAGAGGCGCCTGTAGAAACGGCTCAAACATGTACCTTGAGCGTACGACCCAAGATTGCGATGTCTCATCAGGGCTCAAGGCCAGCATTTGCTCAAATTCGTCGGGGCTTTTTGGACAACCGTTCCAAGTTATAAAACATCATGCAAGAGAAGCCCAGAACAGCTAGGCGGTCAATCTCGGATATGTTATCTGGATGGATGCGTGCTTGTCTCTTCTTGCATCCCCTGGAAACTTGATCGGATCGCGCCGCTGTACTCTGACGTAACCGCAGTTTTCAGCTGTCGACTCCAAGTACCAGGGACCCCAAGACATCCAAGATGATTGTTTCATCACCTTCTCAGACGCAGTGGTGATGCGTCAACAGCCTAACCTAGGCATCGCCCGCAACCAGCTCTATACTATCTGTCGCATCTATCCAGCTCTTGTCTTCCGTTCTGGCTCACTCTTGATCAATTGGCTCTCGCACAGCTCCAACCTACGTCTTGACATGAAACTCGCTGCTGGGAGACGGCCCTGACAACGCCCAGCAGATTCCATCCTCCATCACCTTATCCCACCTCGCTGAAGCCGATAACTTCTCTTCATAGGATCGAAACCCATGCGGCAATCCAACGAATAGATTAACGTCAGTCGGGACACTATATTTCGTCAGCAAGAGAACCAAATCAGGATTTGCAAGGGAACAAATCAACCCAGCTTCAGTCAACATCTTGGCATAGAGAAGCGCTCCATCCCTCAAAGGATCCAAGCCCACTATGCCAAGCACGGTCGGCGGCATTCCTTTGACCTGGTCTACCGTCGCATTTCCGGGATTTAGCTTGATGTCTTTTGCGTCTGGATTCTCAACCTTTAATAGGCTCGTAAAGTAACGAAGTTCCGAAAGAGGGAACAAGGGTGCCTGTTCGTTCTCCTTGTACGATGAGATGGACTGGTGCTTCATCTTGCTCATCTGAGGCTCGTAGCAATCCACGTGCGCAAGGCACGGTATCATCAACAACTGGCCCGCTATAGGAGGGCGTCGATCCGTCGCCCTGCTTAGGTGCCTCTTCAACGTCAAGGACGAGGCTACCCAGGCACCAGCAGAAATTCCTCCAACAATCACCTTACTAGGATCAAAGCATAGCTTCTCCAAGCTGTCGTGCGCCCACTCGAATGCATCCTCGGCGTCGTTCCATTGAGTCGGGTACGTAAACTCTGGCGTATGCCTGTAGTTGACATTGAGAACCGTGACTTGAGACCCGCATGCGATCCGCGAACAAATCGCATCTTCCGAGTCCAGCGTGCCAACCATAAACCCGCCGCCCTGTAAGTGGACATATAGTGGCAGCAGCGTCTCCGAGGCAACATTGGCAGGCCGGTAGCTGCGAGCCTCAATGGTGCTTCCGTCGCGAGATGGAATCGCATGATTGCGAGTGTGCACTTTGTGGGCGAGAAGCTTCATGGATCTTCTCGACAACGCTTCTCGTTCTTCGTTTGCCAATTTCTTCAGCTCGGTGATTGTCAACTCCGAAGCAGTAGGCGGAGGTAGTGTGCGCTCCAGGGCGAGCCATTCCTCGCTGAATCCCCCATAGCAAGAAAAGTCAGACATAGGAGACGGAGGAAACGCAAGAATGAAGGAGACAACAGTGATCAGAATAGCCGTCGCAAGGAAAGTTGGGGATACAAACATGTAGCACCCAGCCCCCTCTTTCAGAGTTCCAAAGATGCTGACCAAGGTGGAGACCGGGGACACGGAAAGTCATCCGGTTATCCGCGGTAAAATCCAAGGTAAAGATGTTGCTGATCTTCCATCCAGCACGGGTCTGTATAGAAATCTAGTAGTCTACCAGCTAATTTCAAAAGGCATACCAAATTTATCCTTTCTCGTCTAAAGTCTACCTCTTGACAAGTAGGGGCCCATAATAAGCGCTATAAACTTTTTATTGATTTAAAACAGATCGCGGAAGATCTATCCTGCCGTGGTATCTGCAACATATACGGTTCTATACGGTTCTAGTCAACTAGAACCTTGAATGAGATTGAGACTTCTACAGAAAACGCCGGCTCTCAAATTCATAAATGTATGCGCTCTGGTTACACCTTGACTCCAAGGTATGCCTGAGCTTAGCTTTTCCCCTATTCAGACTCGAGGTTATTATATTCTTCCATTGAGAGTTCCTTGCCCGGTACCTAAAAGACCAAAGAAAAACAGCTACCGGGTCATTTGGAAATATACTAAACTCTCGGAAATTATAGTGTTATTCTATAAAGCTTCTATATTAGCGTCACTCTTACCGGGTGAGATTTACTCCTCTCAGGTAACGTTATCTGCCAAATAATCTTCTATACATCTCAGTGCTGCATGACGTCCCCAAATACCAAGTCTATCAGTTTTCAGCATTAGGGAATGTCACGCTGACGTCGTCATGATATCCGCATCAAAAGACGGCATAGCTCCGGAAATCCACAGAGCGCCATTGGCTGAGTTGAGCACCGACAACTAAAAACCCCGTTACATAATCACTTTCTCTCTACTCATTGCCATACCTCTGCCGAAAGACTCGAAGAGTTGGTGAAAAAAATGGATTCGGGTTCTATTACGGTGACATCAGCAAGCAATAGCCATCCAGTGTTGCCAGAACCGACCGAAAGTTAGCAGGTGTCTTGTGTCGCTCGGAATCTGCTGCCAAGACTTAGCAGAGTACCGTCACATCATCGCCGATCAGCGTTGGGCTACGTGCCCGGGCTTAAGCCCCTCAACCTCAATTGGAAACGGCCCTAGGGACAATGCCTTGCTAGTCCACAACTACTTTGCAAGGCTGTCTTGAGCGGAGAAACTTATAGCGAGAAGGCACCGGCATTAGTGCTCTGCTTCATCTACAACCAGGGCCAGCGGCAAGCATAGGCTCGCTCTGCTCTAGCACTTCGCCGTTACGCTACCTCGTCTATTCAGAGTTAGTCGGCTTTTCGTGAAGCAGGGCGCCATGCAGGTAGCACAATGCCAACTCCAGCAAAGCTACGCAAGATATTGCCTACTCCCATCTCCCGAAGCCGCTCTGATCCCAACGGTGCCCCAAGTGCAACAGCCCCCTTGGTGCGACGTGCTGCCCCTGTCAAGGTAGCATGCGAGCCGTGCCGCAAAGCAAAGAAGAAAGTGCGTATCCTGCGCATTACCATTGTGCAACAAGTTCTGACGAAACTGGGGCTGACCAACAACTCAAATGGCTCTAGTGTACAGGAGAGCGTCCGGCATGCGCTGCCTGCGTGGCTCGAAGTCTGCTGTGTGAATACAAGACTGTCGACAGCATGGAGGCGGACAACAACGAACTGAAGCGCAAATACCATGAGATCCAGGAACAGCATGATCTGCACAGCCAGCTCATCCAATTTCTGCGATCTCTGCCCGAAAAGGAAGCCTCTGACATTCTCCGCAGGCTCCGCCAGGGCGCGGACATCGCAAGTACTGTGCGTCATGTCAAACATGGTGATCTCCTCCTTCAACTGGCACTAGCTCCTGAGACACGCCTTCGATATGACTTTCCGTATATCGCTGCCATGCCTTCCGCGCTTCTTGACTCCGATAATCCCTATCTTCACTCACTGGTTTATGAGGCGACATTTCAGAATCACGTCGACTGGGGGCAGCCTGTTTCGCCACCACAAAGGCAGGACTTGGCAGACCCGTACAAGTCGGCTTACTTGATGCCATATCACGCTGCCGAGATTATTGACCCCCGAACATCAGGTATTGTCGTCACGAAGTGGACTTCAGTCAGCAAAGATAATGTGCTACTCCGCGAGTTGCTACACTCCTACTTCCTTCACGACTATTGCACGTTTCCTACGTTACATAAAGACATCTTTCTACAAGCGATGAAGGACGGTGATCGCCGGTTCTGCTCGCCGTTGCTCGTCAACGCAGTTCTCGCTGAAGCATATGTAGGTCGTGCCAATGTAGCACAAGTATTGTTGACTGACGAATTTTCACAGCATTCTTACCGTCAAGATCCATATCGCGCACAATACTGGAGGCCCGAAACTCTAGGCTACTTGTTCCTCGCAGAAGCAAAGCGACTATGGGAGCTCGAGTCTAAGAAAAGCAAGCTCACCACTCTGCAAGCAACTATGATCCTGCATGTGGTTTATAGCTTCAACGGCTTGGATCAGATTGGACAGCCTTATCTCATCCGAGCTGCTGCAATGGCAAAAGAAATGCGACTTTTCCAGGTTAGCGCTGTGAAAGGGAAGACCAAAATTGCACGAGAGTTCACTGCGTGGTGTTTGTTCCGTTGGCAAGCGTGAGTCAATCCACCAAAGAGATACCCGGACTGAGCTAAACAGTTCTCAAGGCTTCAGGGACTACACTTCTTTCGAGCACCAATACTCAAAGCCCCTCCCAACATACCCATGCCAGATCCAGATGGGGAACCCTCATGGTACGGCGAGATCTGGATGAAATACCCTTCAAGCCGCACGCTCTTCTCAGCAAACCACGGACATGTCTTCAAAGCCACCGCAGAATTATTCTGCATTGAGAATGACATTGCGTGCCTGATATTCGACGGGTCTAAAGCAACACGCAGCCTTACACCTGGTGAAATCGCAGGCTTTCACTCCAGACTTGACGCCTGGTACGACAAGCTCCCCGAGGCCCTCAGACCGCATAAAGCCGTGCTCCCTAGTCAGTTGAAGATGCAGTGAGTCCAATTGTTCAAATATCATATTCCCGCCCAGAGGTATGGTACGGAGTCGTACACAAGGTCAAAACTGACCCACGACTAGCATGGAATACTGTGTGCTGCTCTTCAAACTCACTCAATTACAGGCTTCCGCGGAGACCGAGACAGCCCTCGACGGTGTCGCCGAGGCCGGTGGCCCCAGGACTGTCTTTTACGCGCTGAAATGCTTGGAGACTGTGATGCGGCTTTATTACCTCCGGCACAGCTTCCAACACTGTGATGCTTACCTGACGTACTACTTATTGATCATAGCTATTGTTACGCTGGAAAGGATGAGAGACGATTCAGTAGAGGTTGAGGACGCCGACAGACTGAAATCGCTCCGATCCACCCTAATTCTCTGCATCAAAGGCCTGTACGATCAAGGGCAGTACATCCACTTTGCTACCATCATAGGCTGCCTGCTCAGAAGCCGTCTGACTGCAGAGGACCTCGGTGCCTTGAAGGGGAACATAGTTTTAGACGAGGGCGAGGCTGACCAGGTTCTGTCGTCTCAGTACGCCCGGTCTGACTTTCCAATGACCATTGTAAAACTTGACGAGGAGGCACAAGTTTCGACTCTGGATAACTTGGTCAAGCAGTATGAGAAGATGACTTCCGATGCCACGTCTGATTCAAGCTGGGAGTCTACGTCAGATGGAAAGTCCCACATGTTGCCTACTTAATCCAGACTGATGAGCCTTTGCTTGAAATAACGAACTGCATACTTCATGACCGTTACTGATGTCACAGGGCGACTAAAACGGCCACCTTCTTTACATATGAGTCCCGATGGAGATAAGGCTGTAGAGTTAAACAATTATCAAATGCTTGCTAAATAGCAACAAAATGTTCTTGTGTTGCACTTTATAACGTGACTTAAACCCATCTGAAACAAGGTCTCGTATCCAGAGGCTTTCTTCTAGATGAACTAGCTGAAGAATTCGTGCTCATAGAAGTGTGACATAGGCGTAGCTCAGAGTAAGCATAGTCTTCGAGAAACCGAATTGGGGGTTTTTACTGGGAGCCAGCTTTATCAGTGCTTGGCACCATCAAAGATAATGCCGCTGTTTTCGATTCCTATGCGTACAGTACTATTACTGCTCAGATATGCACTGTCTGATCGAATTCTAAGTGAAAAGATGTAACAGATGTTCGCATTCTTGAGACAGAAGCTACCAAAGGGAGCGAACTTGTCTAGTCTAGTAATCAGACAGGCCAGTTATTAAATCGTCCATTTCTGGCCAAAGTTCAGCCCACAGAACAGTTTGAACAAAGCGAGAGTTCCTCGAAGCAATCTGTGTGCTCTTCTTCCTCGCTATCTCACGATGCTGCATAACAGTGGGCCTGGGTACAGTGAACAGGCTACTAAGCTGGACGTACACTGCCTGTACTACTCACCTCGAGGGTCGGGGCAAGCTTTATATTGCCCTGAGCTCTTGGTTAGTAGTCACATGCAGTCAGATGTCCGTTAAATATCGACTAAAAGAATGAAGAACTGCGGCGTTCCTAGGGAACAGCCGCTTTGACGATGACGATCATTGGGCCAGAGCAAGACTGTTGGGGGCGCTGTTATACTTATCGCGGGCTCTGGGAGTCCGGCCGCATCGGTTTTAAGGCATTCAACTTGGCTGAAGTAGCATCGACGTTGCGGGTATCGGCTTACATCTCGCACTAAAATCTTAGTGACAGTATCTTTAGCACCAAATCTGGTTGTCCCACCGAACTTGGGAATAGTTGATGAAACAAAGTCCTTGCTCGACGTCTCTGATTCGTTTAGTAATATATGCAACACGGACGAACCATCATCGAGGTTCAATGAGCCGCTCGCTGATTTCAATGGCACTGATAGAAGCGAGCAGCGAAAAGCGAAAAGCGAAACAATAGAGACTATTCAGAGATGAGATGCTGATATAAAGAACCGGATGATTCTGTTGAAAAGAATACTCGCAACGCCTTCAGTAGACAGACAACAACAGAACGACTCTGCATCATCGAAACTTTCAAGCAAATCTTCCCTGAAACTCAAGATGCGCACCAGTTTTGCCATTCAAGCACTTTTCGCGCAACTCTGCCTCGGCCTGGGACTCGATCGAGTTGCGCGCCGCGATGAGGCGGGTACCTTCAACCCTCCTCAGCTGGTACCTTTCCTCCAGTTGGTCATCGTCATTGGCGCCCCTGTCAACGTGACTACTCCAGATGGTGTCGTGGGCTTGGCTCACACCCTCGAGGGAGCAAGTACCGAGGGAGCCTTCGAGTTAGAGATTGTTCCCCTCGGAGCAGCGTTTGAGCGGGTTGCTCTGAACGAAGTGGGTGAAAACAGCGTAAGTTAACTCTCTCTGCAGCAGTGCGAATGTACGACCCGAGTGGTACCTGGTGGCTCTAATACAAATGTGCGAGTAGTTCTACCAGAACCGTTACATCTTCAAAACTGCCGATAACGAGACTCTCACCCTCGAGGTTGATGCGATCATCCACTACGATAACAACGCACTTCATGGTTTCGGCTGGGGGTACGTAATTCAGAACTACAGAAGCCACTCGGTATTTCTTGATGAAATTTCTAAACTGAAACAGGAAATTCGCAACTTCTGTACCCCGGTTCCTCGATTTGAATTACCGAACTTTTGTCGTCGAGGTTGTCGGGGACTTCAACACTGGAGCTGCTGCTGGTGAGGTTTTCGAGATCAAGCCCTGTGGCAGACGGGATGGTGAGCCCATCAAGGCTCTGATTCCTCCTGGAGGTGCTTAGAGCTCAACTGCTGGACTTGGAGGCTTCTGGCACATTACGACACGGGTAGAAGCTTACTAGTGGTTGAGGAAGGAGTTGGCCCAGGGGTGGAATCTTTCGATGAAGCTTGGATAAGAAATCGTGCTAGTGAGACAACTATTTTCCTACTATTATGGAAGCGCCTTGATTTCGAGAGAGCAACGGGCAGTTTACAAAGTGATAGTGGGATTCGTTGAATAACTTTGTCATGTGTAGCCCAGTCAAGTTTAAAGTTGATTTGGAAGCTTGGTACGAGTAACTATCCAGCAGGGCCACAGCAAGAGAGTTCTTTGACGCTCTTTATGTGCTTAGCTAGTAAAGCGATACTACGAATGAGTGGTCGTAACTGTCGTCGTCATCTTGCCTCGATGAGAACTCACAGGTAGCTGAATGCTAAACTCCGCCATTTATACCGCCAGACACATTAGTACCTAGAGCATGGGCTCAGGCTAGCAGCCTTGCCAGCATCCTTGGGGATCACGCCGGCAGCAACGGCAGACTTGTAACACCACCGCCAATCAACCGAGCCGTCACACTTCCACGACCAGAAGAACCAACCATCAGACCTCTCAAACGATTCGACCTGGGCAGCCCAATAGGCCTTGTACCATGTCTCCTGGCCTTTGGTCTTGAACTCGTCGGTGTTTTTCAAGGTGCTGTTCACTGAAAGCGACCATTCACCGACGTAGACGCTCTTACCCATGTCGTCGTTGCAAGCGGTTGTGATGTATCCCTTTTTATTACTCGGGATACGGTTGTCGAAGCTTAGATAGCGATGCGCGTCAAAGAAGGTGAGGTCACTTTCTGGTAGGTACTCCCGCGGGTTTCCTGCGCCCCATGATGTGCCCTGTTACAGAAATTGGAGTTAGTTTCGCTTGTCGTCGGATATATGAGTAGAGGTCGACAACTACTTACCATGAATTGAATGTGTAGACGGTCAGCCTTGGCGACTTTCAAATAGCCCTCCATTGCTTGGATGCGTTGGAATGCCTTGGGGTAGAAGTTCTTTATCATGTCGGCCGCTTGAGTCTTCCATGCACCAGAGCGAACGGGCTCGTTGAGAACCTCAAGCATGCCGACAGTGGTATAGTTTCCGTTTGTATGGATTCGCTTGGTCATCCACTCGAGAAACTTGAGGGCCCGCTCATAGTTCTCGGCGTTGTAGAACTCGGGTTTTGCCAGGGCCTACAGCTGTCAGCTTTGCATGCAGGGAAGAGTTTGAAGTTCAAGATGTTTTCGGTGGGGGTTGTTCTTACGTGGCCAGTGAATTGCTCACTTGGGGACTGGGATCCAGGAGCGCCATGGAGATCTATGATCACAAAGAGACCATGGTCTTTGCACCAGCCAACAACCCGGTCGAGGTGCCAGATACCGCCGCGGGGATAGTGCTCATCGGACTGGACAAGTCCCGCGTGCATCCAGAAGCCGACGGGAATCCGCACAGCGTTCAGGCCAAGGCTTGCAATCTCCTTGATGTCAGCCTCGGTGATCCATGTTTCCCAGTGCTTCTTGAAGGCCTTGTCGGCCGCAGTTTGTCCGATGCCCTCGACGCAAGCCCACTCGTCGTTGTAAGGGCCACAGCCCATGGACTTCCACGAAGCCTCAGCCATCCACCGTTCGATGATGAACTGGGATCCAAGATTGACGCCTCGTATCTTCTTAGCGCTTGATAGCCATTTTTTCGACAGCTGCTCTCCGCTGTCTATTGCAAGGGCTGAATTTGATTAGAGATAGCGTTGTGATATGGTTCTGATCTACTTACATCTCGACTGAGGAGTCCACGCGTGAGTGACCGCAAGGAACGAGCACAGAGCTAGTTTCCACAGCATCTTGATGATAAGCGGTGTTTAGTTTTTCGACGGAAGGGCAAGGCTTGATGGAAAATTACTGGGTTCGTAGGTAGATATATGAGTGACCAGACAGGTCTTGGCAGTCAAATCAAGGCCAATTCCCCATCTCGATGCATATGGTACGATCATTTCGGAACGAGCCCGCACGGCAGTTCCGCGCTACTAGCCCTGGAAGGTTTCATTGATGTAACCCAGGCATAGACTGGCGCTATGAGTTGCTCAATTGCTCTCTAGTGATGCAAAATTCCGGTGCACTGCGTCAGTGCACGTTTGAGATGGAGATCGCGATCCTTGTCTCCGTAAATAAGACCATGGGGTGGTGCCCACTTCTCGCTACTGCTTCACTATCGTTGGTCACCTCGTCTATCACATCCCGGGATCATCAGATTCGGGAGCTATGAAGGACTGCGGCTGAAGGTTGAAGGTCATTGCTTCTGGAACAGCTCCACCATCCTCGGCATTTTCACGATAGTGGCTGGGGAACTGCATCTCATCTCAATTTTCAAGCTCCACCATGAAACCAAACTGCCGCTTACGAGGTCGCCTTGGACTTGAGCGCCCTGCACGTCGCTGAGGACCGGGCTCATAAAGGGACTGAATCGAGAAGCTTAGGTGTGCTGCGGAGGGTATGTGTCCATGAGACTTGACAACGTATGAGCTAGGAGGAGAAGGATGATGCGGTTACAGAGGCAACAGTTATTGGTAATTCTTATTGTTTGCTTCGATGGTAGATGACGATGATGCTGCTGCTGGATCAAACAAAAGACTCGTGGACGAAAAGAAGCAATGTGCGGTAGAAATTCCACGCTATTTAGAACAAAGTTCGGGACTCCACATCGCGCACTTGGCATTCGTCGTCCAAGACGGCGTACAAGCTATTCCGCCTCATCGGCGCCTGTCGGCTCCGGGCGCTCCGGAGCTCTGGGAGCGACCAACCGGGCATCAGCAGCCGCTAACGTCCCCGAAAGATGCACTGGCACGCCCAGAAGTTTCATTCTGGGAACGGCTCTCAGAACGGCCATTCGCATATCCAGCTCCGAGACCTGGACGTCAAAGTTCTCATCTCTAGTATGAGTAAAAAGGAGTATGCAAAGGATGTCGTCCCTGCCTTCATTCTTCCTGCGGCCTTGCTTCTTCAGTGTCGGACCATGGCTCTGACAAATCACGAACCCCTTCGTTTCCCCGATCGAGACTGCTCGCGGCGTTCCATATATGACGCACAATCATTTACATAGACCTCGGTCAATTACCCTTCCTGGCATTACCCCTCTTAAATAATACAACATGGACTCCAAAAGCATGGGGCTAAAGTGTTGTTCGATGGTGATTCCTCTCAGTCAGATCTCGGTCATCTTGACCCCGCCATCTTTACCTGGCAGCCCCGCATCTTTCACTGCAGCGCCCCTCTTCTGATGAAATGATTTCGACGGTGTTTTTGTGAACAGCTCAATCTCAATTTTGCAGATTTCGATTTCGTCCTACCACCCAAACTCTTCAATTATACGACAGTCAACATGAGCGCTCCTGTCAAACCGTTCCGCGCCGAGCACATGGGCTCGCTCCTCCGACCCCAGCGCCTCCTCGACGTCAGAGAGCAGATCCGCGAAAAGGGCGTGTCCCCCGAGGATGCAGGTCTCGCCGAGGTGGAGACGGCGTCCATCAAGGACGTCGTCAAGATGCAGCAGGACCTTGGCTTCAAGGCTGTTACCAGTGGAGAGTTCAGCCGGACTCGCTTCTGGGGCCTCATGTGGGATGAGTTTGACGGGACCAAGCAGCTGCAGAACGCCGAGGCCAGCCTCTTCCGGCTCTACCACCCCGACGTGGTCAGTCTCATTGAGAAAGATCGCCAGGTGATGCCCGGCGACTCTGTCATTGCTGGCAGTAAGCTCTCGCACAATGCTGACAAGTCCGTGTCCAACCTTCATGAGCTGCAGCTCGTGCAGCAGTTTGTGCCCAAGGAGGACTGGAAGGCGATCAAGTTGACGATGATCACACCCGCTTGGTTCCACATGCGCTACAAGCAAGGCAAGGCGTATACTCCCGAGGCGTACAAGAACGATCAAGAGTATTACAGCGATGTCGCAAAGGTGTACCAGGCCGAGCTTGACCAGCTCTACAAGGCTGGACTTCGAAATGTCCAGTTTGATGACCCCGGAATGGCCTGTAAGTCAGTCACGCTCACTCTAGAGAAACATAATTGACTGTTGAATAGACTTCTGCAGCCAAAAGTTCCGCGACGGCTGGGCTGCCGATTCTGACAACATCGGCACCGTGGATGACCTGCTAGATGCCTACATCAAGCTCTACAACGACTGTCTCTCAAAGCTGCCCTCAGACATGCACACAGGCATCCATCTCTGCCGTGGAAACTTCATCGGCGGCCGCCACTTCTCCGAGGGCAAATACGACATCATCGCCGAGAAGCTCTTCAAGGACCTCAACGTCAACACCTTCTACCTCGAGTACGACACGGAGCGCGCGGGCGGCTTTGAGCCGCTGCAGTACCTGCCCAAGAACAAGAACGTCGTTGTCGGAGTCATCAGCACCAAGCTGCCGCAGCTCGAGGACAAGGAGGAGGTGAAGAAGCGCGTCCTGAGCGCGGCGGATTGGGTGGCCAAGGGCACGGGGGAGAGCCAGAAGGAGGCGCTTCAAAGGATCTCTGTTAGTCCCCAGTGCGGGTTCAGCACCCACGAGAGCGGGTATCCGCTGGGCCAGGAGGAAGAGAAGAAGAAGCTTGCTTTGGTGAGGGAGATTGCTGATGAGATCTGGGGAGAGCCTTAGAGCAGCGACAGACGCCCACGGATGTAAATCATTGCGAAAGTACAAATCACACTTCTTGAATCTGGAGTTGCGCTAGTGAATCATTCTTTTGTTACATGTCCCAGATTCTCAGTGAGTGACGATGGAGAGCTTGTGAGTAGAAAGCCGGTAGAAGGTTATGTTACAAATGAATTCAAGCCGTCTTCTCGACTATATTTACTATGATAGTTGAGCAGGATCCCAACAGGAGCTGATTCAACTACTCGGGTGTTCACACCCGCCATCTTCCGTAGTATAGTGGTCAGTATGCAAGCTTGTCACGCTTGAGACCCGGGTTCAATTCCCGGCGGGAGAGATCCAGCCACATGTTTCAAACATGCCATTGAATTTATTTTTGCGTTTTCCGCATCCTTCATTTTTACCAATGCTATGGTAGGTAGTCTTACACCTCACCAGATGACCTCGCATTATCTTATGGTTGTAATAAACAACGGTGTCTTATTTTATCGGCTAGCTGCCTTTTTGCTTGATCTGACAGCGTGAAACATCGCTTTCAGAGGAAGTAAAATCACTAGAAACGATTATTTTCGTGAAGCTTTCTAGGCTAAAGAACACTCTAGGCCGCAGAGCACTCTACTCAAGCTCTTCAGTGCTGATTTCCGAAAAGTCTGCCGGGTCCAAGACAGGCTCCCCCCTTCCAAACGAATAGACACCAAACATGACTCCTGTGAAACAGCCTCCAACAGGAGGAGCAACTGTCAAATCCTTGGTGGAAACATTAAAAGAGGTTGATCTGTCCCCTACTTTGACGGACACTTCATACGCTGTGGGATGTACTTGTATGGTAAACTCGACTTGCCCAGCAGCCGCGTCAACGTCTGTTGTTGTATCCTGACGGGAGTGTTAGCCAAGGTTTCCTCAAAACTGATTTGGTGTTGCCATACTTTGAAATCCCCAGCCTTGCCGCCAGGTTCTCGGAAGCCAATCTTTGGTGTAATCTTGCCATCATCATTCTTAGATGCGACAACTCCCACGGTAGCATAAGAGTACTGGCTCCACCAGAGCACCGCTCCAGATTCATATCCTCGTATAGTGGGCTTAAAGTCCAATTTCGCCCGGAAGACCTGGTTATACGAAGTCTGCTTCCTGAGGAGCATTGCGGGGCATTCAGGGCTCGATAGATCGAAGCAGTTGCCATACAACCTCAAAAGGCCAGGCTTTTCCGTCAGGCTGTAGCTCTGTTTGAGCGGGGTGTCTAATGACGCGTCAGCTTGGCATGTTTGGCTTCTGATGGAAGGGGTTTTTACTCTTCTGGTACCATCCCAACTCAAGCTTGTCTTGTGAAAGGTCTGCCTGCCATTTTTGAAGCCCAGAACTTGTGGCGGACTTGACGAGGTTTCTGCCTACAGTCTTCAAGGTAATATTCTTGCCGTCATTGAAGACGGGCCAGTCGTCCTTCCACTCGACCTTGACAAGGAACGTCTCCCGACCTGTAGTTGTTAGCAATTGAAATCATACTTTTTCCTATTTGGTAGAATACCCATCTGTGGTTCGAGGAATGCTTCCTGGTGTTTGACTGGCCGCACTCCCAGAAACACCGCCCACCAGTTTCCATCGCCATCCTCAAAGATATCGGCATGGCCAGTTCTCTGGACCTCTTCATCTGGCCCGTTGTACCAGAGGGGCTTGCCCTGGCCTTCCCATGGTCCATACGGACCCTCGCGGCTGCGAAGGACCCATTCTTGGTGGCCAGCTTCGGTGCCTCCTTCAGCGGTGAAAAGATAGTAATAGTCGTTGCGCTTGATGATGTGGGAACCCTCTGCGATACCGTGGTGCGATTTTCGGATAACTTGAGGGGAAGTCAGGGTTCTGCCGGTAGAGATGTCAATCTCCGATATATGGATTGCGAAATCCTTCTGTTTAGAGTCGGGCTCTCGCCAAGCGATGCGCATGGTAGTGGACAAGTAGACTTTGCCATCATCGTCCCAGAATAGCTGGCAGCTTGTGAGCATTCCAACTTTGCGCGTATACGTTGGCGATACTTACATCTTGATCGAACCCGGGGTTGTCAAAGTAAACAGGATCAGACCACGCGTTTTCGTCCCGAATATTGTCCGTCCAGACGTAAAAGCCACGGGGAAAGATACGCTCCTTTACCATCAATTAGCTCAACAAGTCTGAGTGCTAGAGGTCGAACCACTCACATCCGCAGTCGGTCGATATCTCTGGAACAGCCCGTTTGCAAGATACCACCTCTTCTCTTCAGGTCGATACCTCAACGTGCTAGCCCAGCTCCCCGCACCAGGCTCGACCGTGCGCATCTCCATCTGACTGCGCCGCGTAAGAGCATGGCCGATGAGCTTCCAGTCGACCAGGTTGGTGGACTCATAAATGGCGCATCCGGGAAAGAACTCGAATGTCGACGTGCTCAAGTAGAACTTTGTGAGCGTCGGGCCGGAAGCTGGCACTACACAGACCGTCGGGTCGGGATTGAATCCCCGGATGACGGGGTTGGAAAAGGTCACTGCAGAGGCCATGGTTACGTCATAAAGTTTCTGAGAAGGAGAGCCTTTTCGAAGTCGTGAAAGAAATGGTCCAGTTTTAAATATCAGTCGACAAACGTCGTGGCAGCATAGTAAGATAATCGGGCAGTCGGATGAGCGCCAACCGAAAGGTGAAGTCCGCTTTACGGCCGTGGAATTGTTCCATCAATCAGAGTCGTGCAAATCCCCGGATTTAGACAGCCGCCAGAAGGATCAACTAAAATCAAGGCTGCTGCGGGGTCTTCGGCCAAACCCATGATGTTGCCAAGTATCGGTCACGTAAGGTGTCGAATCGAGATGATGATCTTCACGAAGGATGAATATCTGTTGAAATTGAATGAAACTATTGCAACTGGGATTCATAGTGCAGGGCCTTCATGTAAATAGCAACCGACAAGACGTAACCCAGTAGCAGAACTCCATACCTAGTTGATGGTCTTAAGAATATGCACTTTAGTAAAGGCAGGCGGACTTAGATGGAACGAAGATACGAGATGTAGCCTGGAGTAACTGTACTTGGAAGTATTGAGTAAGTTATCCGTCCCAATTTCAAAGACTGTAGGTCATGAAGCGGCGGTGCATATAGTCGACCAATTGTGGTAGTTGCATTCGTGCTGATAGTGATCGACCTTTAAGTCAAGCGACAATGATAATCTACGAACTGCCTTTATCTCTGTTTTGCTAAGCTAGTTGATCCATTGGAAGAGTTGTGAGATCAACAGGCATTTACAGACCTGGAGCCCTTAATGAGTGATGATATAGGATGGGAACTTTTCAAACGTCAGTGAAGTAAACAAAAAAATTGCTCTATAACACTTGACTATCTACGAAACACTCTACATAGTTCTACTAATCGCGAATAGTCAATTGATTAAATTTCAGAATTGATAGACATGGCGGCCATTTGTCGGAACTCCACACCATCCAGGGCGGAATTCCGCCTGAAGCGGGGCCGTCTGGGCGCTATAAGACTACATCTAAAATCTCCTGTCTCATCCATCATCTTCTATCATTCAAGCATACATGATGACTTCCTTGAAGAAAGTTGCAATTTTTGGTGTAAGCCATTTCCGAGCCTTAGACATATTCCAACTGACCAAGTAATAGGCCTCCGGCAACTTTGGGTCGCCCATCACAGCGGCGCTTACAGAAGCTGGGTTCATCGTGACAGTGATCACTCGGCCTGAATCGACGTCAACGTTTCCTGCAGGACTTTCTGTTATCAGAACGCCATACACCATCAAAGACCTGACAGGTGCCCTGGCAGGCCAAGATGCCGTCGTCTGCGTAGTCGGCCCTGCTGGCATCCCACTACAAGCCGACATGATCGATGCCGCAGAAGCGGCCGGGGTGAAACGCTTCATCATCGATGACTTTGGCTGGGGGCCCGATTTCCAAAGCTTTCCTGAGTTTGAGAGCATCCGTGCTCAGCGTATAGCCGGCGCAAACCATGCCAGAGCACGAGCTGCGGCCAACCCGGAGTTTACCTGGACAGGCATCGCCACCGGCAACCCTATTGACTGGGTAAGTAGTACTGAACAGATTGATGCTTTATGTACTTTAATGTTAATACGCTTGATATGTTAGGCTCTAAAACGCTTCCCTCTGATGGGTTTCGACATCGCAAAACGTTCCGCTCTCATTTATGATTCTGGAACCGAGGAGTTTACCGGTACCACTTTGCTCGGCATTGGACAAGCTGTGGCTGGAGTTCTCAAGCATCCCGATGAGACAGCCAACCGCTTCGTTCGTGTTATGTCGATCAAGACCTGTCAAAATGAACTCTTGGAGGCGTTTCAAGGCGCTACAGAGAGCCAGTGGCACGTCGTGCGATCAACAACCAAAGAATTGGTAGAGGGTGCACGAGAGAAACATGGAAAGGGAGAGAGAGGTTGGATTCTGGAATTGGCGGTGGCTCAGCTTTTCCGAGGTGGCAAGGCGTGTTGCCTGGTTGCACCGTCGAGGGAATTGTCTGATTCTGAGCTCCTGGGGGTGACTGAGGTATCTTCCATGGACCTTGCTGCAGGCATTTTAAAATCGTAATCCGCAGTAATTCTCAAATTATTATCCGAGTAACAGTGATCAAATCAATACTCTTATTACTAGTAGTGACTGTAAATTAAGCCATCCTTGTTGTACATGGTTCATGTCGAGGCAGCAGCGTGGAAGCCTAGAGGTGGTCCACTTTTCCCATGTTTCCGTGTAAGGTTTGAGTCCCATTGTCAACCCACATCAAACGCCCTTCAGCATCTTCCTCCTCCACAGCAGCAACTTTTTACAAGCGCGGCATCTTCAGTCTGCCGAGTTCAATGGAAAAAGAAATCATTCATTGTCTTGGTGACGTCGTCAGGTTGTACAGAGGTACCGTGATCCGCACTCACAACCACTTGGTTGGCTCGGCGCACCTTCTGTTGGTTGGTCGAGCTCCTTCATTTCCCGGTCGTGCCTGAGGACGCCAGGACCTTCGTTTCACTACCATATATACCCTTACAAGTCCTTCTCATCTTCAATTCACATCTTTCTATTGTTTTCTATCCTACATCTTCTCATGACAATTCGTACCCATTCAGCAACCGAAAACATTAGACAAACGTGCTTGGCTTTGTTTCCCCCCATCCATTATGGCTACTTCCGGCAGTGTCTTCTCCCAAACTCTCCAGGAAATTACCAACACCAAGCTTGATGAGTTATCAAAGAGACGCTCTGGTTTCGAGGATGCTAAGGCTTCCCTACTTGCCTCCCTGCAGGATCGAGATGATGCTGTTCAGCGCCTAGTGACTTTGAGCGATGGCGTCAAGAAGTGCTTCGCCATCAAGCTAGACAAGACCGGCAAAGTATTGGCTAATCAAACCAAGCACGAAGGTCTGGAGACTGAGCTCAAGAATCTTGATCGTTTCCTTGGCCAGGCCAGGTATGATCCCTCTATCTCTTCAAAGATGCTGGAGGGATGGGAGCAGTCTCTCCTTCGTCACCTGGACATGCATTCTCTCAAGTTCCAGTACGCTTCCCTTTACGGACAGCTCGTGACCGAGTGGCTATCGGTTGATGAGGAAGGAGAAGAATCTGCCGGTGACGATGTTGAGATGGGCGAGGCGTTTGAAGTGATTGGCAATGCCGAGAAATTGAAGTCTCGAATGGAATGGGAAGAGATGGTTTTCGAGCCAGCCAACGTGGACAAGGCCGCTCTTGAACAATACCTGGACCGTGTTTTCGGAACCCACAAGGAAGAGAAGAAGGCTACTCAGAAAGCCCTCCAGAAAGTCCGTGAGGCGGTCAACTCTTTCGAGGCAGAGCTCTCGACGCCCAACCAATTCACAGTCTCGACTCTGAAATGGATCATTCAAGGTCTTCATTCCTCCGACCTGCTTTCTAATGAGAAGAGAGAGGTCTTAAAAGATTTTGAGGGCAACCATATTATCCTCAACGAGATCGCAGATGTTCTCAACATGCGCAACGGTGCTCTCAGTTCCTGGACTTGGACCTCTGAGGCACCAGTTCCCGTCGAGATGCGACGGAAGATCAGTGGCATTTACAGCATTCACATGCACGAAGACCTTCTCCAAGCAATCTTCCTCCAGTATATCGGCGTCAAATGGAGCGTGTTCATGAAGAAAGTCTTCAACACTCTCCGTCGCGCCGTCGATGTATGGAAATCCCCGCGCAAGGACATTTCGAGGGCTGCCAGGCAGAGACTCGGGTACTACCTTGGTCCCCTCGAGCGCTCACCATGTCTCCAGTCCGTCCGAGCCAAGATCTATGGCAAGAAATACTTTATGGCCCAGCTCATGGCCCACGAGAAACAGGCTGCAGAAAATGCGGATGGTGAGGAGGAGGCGGAATATGAATCATTCGGGAACGCCAACGGCAAACGCAAAGCGGCTGGAGCGGCTAGAGCGACTGGGGCGGAACAGAGGATGGTACAGCCAGCAGCGCGATATTCAGCCTCGAAAGCACCTCGAAGGCAGATTGCAAGTAAGCGTCACAGAAAAATTGTTCGGGATACGGAACCGGACCTTGACTTGGATGATATCGCCAACGAGGATGGCGACGATGATGAAGACGATGACGAGGACAACAATAACAACCGCAACCCCATGGCGTTGAAGCAGATCCTTTTGCATTTGCTGTCGACCGAGATCAACATCAACACGCGCCTCTACGGTGAAATGACGGCCTTCCACTCCGTTTTCAAAAGCTGGGATTCCCTTCTTCCCCACGAAACTGTCTGCACCATCCTCAAGTTCTTCGGAGTCTCCCAGACTTGGCTTGACTTTTTCCAAAAGTTTCTGGAGGCTCCTCTGAAATTCATCGAAGATGATGACTCCGTTTCTCCACGCAAACGACGCCGAGGCATCCCTGCATCACACGTACTGAGCGATGTCTTTGGTGAGACGACTCTCTTTTGCCTTGACTTTGCCGTCAACCAATCCACCTCCGGAAATGTCCTCTGGAGGATGCATGATGACATCTGGTTCTGGTCCCGCGACCACAGTGTCGCGGTGCAAGCTTGGAAGACCGTCGACGAGTTCGCGACCATCACTGGTACGCAAACAAACACAGCCAAAAGTGGTACCGTTCGTGTCTCGAATAACAGCGACCTCGCGCTGCCGATTGATGAGTCTCTTCCCGAAGGCGAGATCCGTTGGGGGTTTCTTCGCCTGTCACCGCAGTCCGGCAGATTTGAGATTGACCAGATGATGGTGGACTCTCATGTTGATGAACTGCACAAGCAAGTCCAGAAGAACAAGAGCATTTTTGCCTTCATTCAAGCTTGGAACTCATATGCGTCGATGTTCTTCGCTTCCAACTTTGGCAAAGCAGCCAACTGCTTCGGCCAGGAACACGTCGACAACATGCTTTCTACGCATGAACGCGTGCAGCGGAAGTTGTTCTCGATCTTGTCAGATCAAGGTCAAGAGAAAGTATCCAGTGTTGCTGAATACCTGAAAAACTCGCTCAGCCAGCGCTTTGGCATCAAGGACATCCCCGATGGCTACCTCTATCTCCCGATGGAGCTAGGAGGCCTCGATCTACAATCACCGTTCATCTCCCTTCTTCAAATTCGTGACGAAGTGCCCGAGTCCCCGTCGGAGCTCCTCGATGCCCTCGAACAGGCCGAACGCGGTGCGTACGAACGCGCCAAGGAGAACTTCCTCGACGGTACCGTAAAGCACACGCGGTACTCGCTCGACGACCCAGACTGGGCACCCAAATCGGAACACGACCGTGAGAACTTCATGTCGTTCGAAGAGTACGTGCGCTACAGGGAAGACTTTCACTTTGATTTCTATGCCAGCGGGACGCGGCTGCACGATGTGTTCTGCAAGCTGATGAAGCGGCCGACGGAGAAGAGCGTGGACTCGGACGACGTTAAGGTGTGGACGGCGCTTGGCCATCTGCGCGGGCAATCGAGTCTGCGAGGCATTACGAGTGGATGGAGTAGCATGGAGCCGTACTGGCGCTGGGTGGCTATGATGTATGGGCCTGAGATTGTGGACCGCTTTGGCGGGCTCAACATTGTTGATCCTGGGCTCTTGCCTATGGGAATGGTAAAGATGTTTAGGGATAAGCGAGTGACATGGCAGGGATGAATCAGTTGTAAGAGATGGCAGGGTACGCTGGTGACCTGAAGGCTTAATTCAACTTTCTTCATTTGACTTATTCTCTCTTCAGCCAGAGCGGCCGCGGTTAAGGAGCAACTATAAGAACATGATTATCGTCTCGGATACTGCTTCTGATGGAGTGATCTGGTGGCATTGTTTCGGGCTTCGCTGCGATTTTTGCAAGCTCGGTCCCTCTTGAGCATCATTGACTATTATAGCTCTGAAAGCATGTTGATCTATATTTTCAGTGTATGGATCTTGCCGAGCCTGGGTTGGACTGACTACCTTACAGAATCCAGTTGTCTTTACCAATGGCAGAGTCTTCCTCCAAGTACGGATTTAGATTAGACTTGACTACAAATCTTCCTAACGTTGTTTAGATTGATGAAATCTTTAAGAGCGTCAAGCCGTGATGGGAACAACAACATATTTGCTGGAAGTAGCCTACAATCTATGATGGCTAAGAGTCGCTCTTGAGTTACAGATCGATCGATAATCGCTATATAGCTAACTACCTTGTGCGTGACAAACCAAATGATAACATTGACCGAGCCTTACGACTACTGAGAGAGCCATGAACGCTCAAAACCACAAACTTTCCAAACATATCGAGATTTCAGGTGCTGAGAACCTGTTGCTTTCCCCGAGTACTCAGACGAGATGTTTTCTCGGCTGATAAACACAAGATTGGCGTCGAAGTAATCAACAGTACAGTGTCTCCGTTTGTCACTTCGGCTGGTGTGCCACCCGTTTCTGAAAGTACTTGTCAGCGGCCTCGTTGCGTGGAAGAAAGGAAAGCAACTTACAAGACTTTGGCTGACACAGCTCCGGGGGGCGCCCGGACAATGACTAGATTGGTGACTCTCGTTCTTTCTGCAGTATTTCTCCCATACATTTTGATCGGGATGAAAGAAACATCGCTGGCATCCATGTTGAGCGAAGAGTTGGGGCTTTTAGGGGTAATGGAGTACAAAGGTTGTAACAAAGGTTGTTGTTGTCGGGTTTCCAGGTCGGTTGTTGTCGCCGAGGTAATCAGTACAGAGACATCTGGAAGTTCTTTGTTTTACTGGCAAGCTCCTGTCAATTTATGTTCATTGACTGCCACCAGACCCCGTCAAGCCTTTGCCCAGTATCTCTTTTTTTTAGCATCGCTTCCATTTACTTCTTGTTGGTGATTGCGGTGCATTGGAGCCTTATATACCAGTTTCAGATCTGTTATCGAGACCGGCCACCGCAGGCCACGGCCTCTGACATGCCAATCAAGCTGGTTGACGCGGTTAGCTCGGCCAATAAAACCGCTCCTTCTCTTAGTCATGCATCGCCTGGCATGTATGCCTAAAATAGAGACAATCAATAATCAACACGGCCACTTCAAGTTTCCTGCAAGTCCCAACGTCGTCTTTATTGCCACGGCATTGATGTACGCTCGGAGTTGTCTCGCTCGCTCCTTGAGATATTCCTTCCACTCTTCCCCGAAGTCTTGGACTTTTCCGTCACAACCTTGCATTTCTGTCAAATTATTCCACCCGACAACTCTTGGACAACGCGTCTCCATGGCAGCCTTGAGTGCGTCCCCTCCTTCCACCCCACCATCAAGAGCTCCAACCGATGATGAGTGGAGGTTCGAAACCATCACCTCTCCATGTGAATGGGTAGAAGATTACCACCCTGGTGGTTACCACCCCGTTCACTTGGGCGATGTTTTCAACGATGGCCAGTACAGAGTCCTGCGGAAACTCGGCGAAGGTTCCTTCTCGACGGTTTGGCTGGCCCGTGACTTGAGGCAAGTTAACCATATTCCATCGGCCGTCCATGAGGATATAACAGTATTTGCTGACGTCCCTCAAGGAACAGCAGATATGTCGCCCTGAAGATTCTGGTCTCGGAAGTTGCAGGGTCAACAGATGAGCTGCGAATCTTGCGCCACATCAACCAAGTTGCACCAGCAGAAGCCGTCCAGCACATCACACAACTCCTTGACGAATTTCAACACCAAGGCCCCAATGGCATTCATAGATGCCTGGTACTTGAGGCCATGGGTCCAAGTGTGAACACCATGGTCGAAGAGCTGCCCCAATTCAAACCTCGCAAATTTGATACAAAGATTCGCTATCCTCCCCAAATGGCAAAAAGCATCCTCAGACAGTCGTTGCAGGCCCTTCTATTCCTTCACGGGAACGGTATCGCCCATGGAGACTTCCAGCCTGGGAACATGCTCTTCGGTCTCGATGATATCGACTCAGAGCCTGAGGATGTGTTCCGACAGGACGAAGATGTGCAAGCCCGGTCAATCTCGCCCCCGGTACAGAGGCTGGATGGTAAACAAGACAGATGGGCCCCTCGATATCTCTGCATCGCGCAATCTTTGGCACCTTTTACCCACTACAAAGAAGGCTTCAAGATCAAACTCTCCGACATGGGTGGCGGTTAGTACATCCTAATGACTTCCCAATCCTTTCTTCCTTTCTCCATGATAAACACCTGTACTTACACCTACATACTCATAATAGCATACTTCTTTACGGACCCGCCAAAAAAGCCCGTTACTCCTCTTGGCCTTCGGGCTCCCGAGTTGATTCTTATAGGGACCGTCAACGAAACACTCGACATTTGGAGTTTTGGCTGCCTCGTCTTTGAGCTCATCACCGGACAGCCACTTTTCTGCGTACCGGGGTACGAATCTGAAGTTTACGAAGACGACGACCATCTTCTTTCTCTTACCACCTGTCTCGGACCCCTGCCCACCGACCTTTTCGAGCACTGGAAGACTTCCTCGCAGTATTTTACGCCCGAGAGGAAGATCTTCAATTTCCAGCTTGGTGGGGTAGCCGAAGGAGATGAGCCACTTATGACAGAGGAGTTGTCCATGGAGGAGATGTTCGATCAGGCGGGTCCGGAACTTGATGAGGTGGAGGCATGCAAGGTGAAGGCGCTTATTCGAAGAATTTTGCAGTATGATCCTGAGAAGAGACCTTCGCCTGCTGAAATTCTGCACGATCCGTGGTTTTGCGAGGACGAGGCTAGGGACGGCTTGTCCAACTAAAGATTTATGTGGCTCAGTACTACTTATGTGGCTTTATAGCCCCATGTATTGTTACTTGAACTATATTTGTTTGGAATTTGCTACGTAAGTTGTAACTCTTCGCTCGAATGTGCTGTTCTTTACCTTGATTCTACTTCAACTGTGATATCTGAATCGTAGCTTTTCTGGATCCTTTGCTGTGATGATGTTAACTCTGCAGGTCTCGGTCTTTTTCGGGGGGTGGCAGAAGCTGTAGGATCTTCTGAAAAAGCTCGACGCATTTCGGAAGTCGATGCAATCCACGGGTTTCTGCAGTAAATGACGTTTCCAAGTTCCTATTCAGGACTTAGAGAAGCGATGTTACGAAATAAACAAAAACAAAGTCATTAAAGCCTATATTCGATGATGTCTACTGTGAGTCTGTGATTAAAAATGACATGGAAGGCGAGTCATGAACATCTGGGGTCGTCGTAAGGGTTGAGTCGGTTGACACAGGGTACGCTAGCAAGCAGAACAGGTCGATGAGGCTGCGCTCTAACAGCAAAGGCAAACAAAAATGAAGACTTTTATCTCTCGATTTGGTGGCAATGTTGCTGTGGCATGTCTCAGCTGCCTTATTCGATGACGCCTATAGCCAACGTACTTGATGATGGCTCGGCCTGTTCGAGTAACGTTGATGGTCACGATGTAAACCAAGCCACCAAGTGTTAGATGGCTGAGGTCTCTGACAGGGGCACATCCCTGTCACGCCTACACCAACAGGCATCACTTGCACCCTGTGACTCAACCGGGCTATTCGAGGAGTTTCGGGCTGTTCTACCCCACGGTGTTTATCGTTGTCCTTTCAATGTAGACATGGCTATGATCAACGCAAATCCTCCGTGATAGCCAACCGAGCGTGCCATTTGCTGTGTTACTTGAGGGCTGCCTCTTCATCCCTGCAAATGTCACCAAAGCATCCGATATCCGCGCTTTTCAATCCCAGGTGATGCAACCAGTGTGACAGCCAAGACCTAGCTCCAGCAACGCAGGTCCCCAAAACATCGCGCACAGCCTGAAAGATCGCCCGACCCTCGCGGATCAGCCTTACCAACAGCGGCATGGTGCAACATGCAGCGTAAGCACCAGGCCTTCAGCGTTGACGTATTGTATGGGAACCAGCGCCATTAAATTACCGTCCCGTACCGAGCCGTGCCGTATCGACCACTGACGTTAGCTTGAAGCCCTGTCCTTGGAGTGGTTGATTGATGCCTCGCTCAGTGCTTTTTTTGGCCCCCACTGCGTCTGTGACTTGAGGCATCGTAATTGAACAGGACCGTGAACCTGGAAATCCTGAAAAGTTGCCCCTCTAACCTCGACCTATTTCTGAAGCAATTTTACAAATTTTGGTTACTTTGTCTTGAAAGTGATCACTGTGAACCCTCTGCGGCACCGTCAACGCATCATGACGGACCGCAAAGAGGAGAAGGGCGCCGAAGCCCAGTTCAACGAGGTGCTTAACGATGCCAGCAAACTCTACTCGGGCTCGTCCAAAGAGAAACTCGACGACTTTCTCAACCCCCCGATCAAGTCAATCCACGAGTTAGTACAGAAAATCGAGAAGCAAAATGACAAGTTCGCCAAGTTCCGCGAAAAGCGGCAGTCCATCTTCAGCGCGCTCTCGGCCGCGCTCATGCCCGTGGAGGTTGTCGGCGAGATTGTGGCTGGCGCTACCTCAGACATGTTTGCGCCAGCCGAGGGAATCTACGGCGCCGTTGCGTACTTGATAAATGCTGCGCGCGACGTCTCTTCAGCTTACGACTCCATCGTCGAGTTGTTTGAGCATCTTCAGGTGAGTGATATGCCGCAACCCCGCTCGCAAGTCTGAAGCAATCTCTTGCTAACCAGGCTGAAAGGACTTCACATCCCGACTGGATGTGTATATCCAGCATCAGATGGGCAGTGCCCTCCGCAACAAGGTCATCACCATCCTCGCCACTCTATTTGAGGTATTTGTGCTGGCGGCCAAGGAAATCCGCCGCGGTCGCTTCAAGGCGTTCTTCAAGAATGTTTTCAGCTTCGGAGGAGATAGTCCAGTGCAGGGCGCTCTTGAGAAGCTCAAAGCTCTCAACATTGGCGAGGAAAGGCAGGTTCTAGCAGACACATACGGAGGCGTGAACCAGCTCAACGTCAAGACCGATCGCGTGGAAGATATTGTCAATGAAGTCAACCAGGCTGTTCTTCAGATACGATCCGAGGTGCGCGAGCGAACAAGCGCCGCGCACCAGGATAAGTTGAAGGCGGTTTTGGATCCCTCTCCGTTCCCTGAAGATTTCTTTACGTCGTTCAACAAGTCGCGGGCAGATAAGACCGGAGAATGGATCCTGAAAGATGAGGCCCTTGAATCATGGATAAACGCAGAAACGAGGTACCTCTGGGTGTCGGGTGCTGCTGGTAAGTTCGCTCCACGTCTCAGGAATACAGACCCCATCTAAATCAGACCACAGGAACGGGCAAATCATTTCTGACGACGAAAATGATTGACTGGGCCAATACGAAACTGCCCCATCTCGCCTACTTCTACTTCCGCGACAACAACCCCGAGACAAGATCAGTGCTCCAGGCTCTCAGAGACGTAGCATACCAGCTCAGCGAGAGCGATCCTTTCTACGCAAAACAGCTCCTCAAAAGTTTACGTAGCACCGATGAGATCAAGACCGTTCCCAGCGCCTTCAGAAAGCTGCTCGTCCAGCCTTTCCAGGAAGACAAACTAGAAAAGACCATGTACATCTTCCTCGACGGCATCGATGAGGCTAAATCCACCGAGGTTGAAGAGCTACTCGAGCAGCTCGGCTCAGACGACGAGTCCGTCAGACGGCCTGACCACTGCAAGGTCCAAGTTGCGCTTATTGGAAGGCCTTACATGACCGAGACCGTAACGTACACACTTGATCCAGAGAACCGGGGGGGCCAACTCCTCACCACACTCACCGTCACTCCCGACCGTAACTCAGAGGATGTCCGGTCGTACATTGAGGAGAGCGTCTGGCGGCTTCGCAATCTCCGAGGTGCCGATGCCGAGCTGAAGGAAAAGATCATCGATGCCATGGTCAAGCAAGCTGACGGTCTATTCATCCTCGCCAAGTTTATGCTAGATGAGATCAGCCGGAAACGGCACCCCCAGACCATCTTCCAGAGCCTCCAATCTTACCCCAAGGAGATCAACGGCATGCTTGCGCGAACGCTCGAGAACCTCTCCGAGACATTGTACGAGGACCAAGCCAAGGATCTCAACGAGATGCTACAGTGGGTTGCCTGCGCAGAGGAAGTGCTGAGTCTGGAGCAGCTCGAGGCTGTTCTCATCCTCAAGATGGGCGATCGTCCGTTCCATCTCGAGGAGTCGCTGCGCGGCCAGTATGCTTGCTTCTTTGAGCTTGAGCGCGAGGACGGACAGACGACGGATGGCTTGATTAGGGAGCACGAGAAGCAGCAGCGCATAAAGAATGGTGACCCAAGCTCAGGGCGACGATCGAGCTCAACCAGTCGTCCCGGCTCCGGTCGAGGGGGAAGCCCAAAAAGTGCGAGCATCTTTGGACGGTCGCCAAAGTCGTCGAATGATTATCTGATTCGCAGTCTCTCACCAGCTGGACGCGGAAGCCCTACGAAATCGCTCAACACTGCGAGAAGCCCGGTTCGTGCACTTAGCGGCGCCGCAAGCCCGGACCTCTTTGACCCGATGAGTGAGATGGAGTTCCGATCTAACAAGTCAAACACATGGGTCACCTTCTTCCACTCCTCAGTCAAAGAGTTCTTCAGCAACGAGAATTCGGCAAAGCTGGGATCCGAGGGCCAGGGTCCGACGATTGGCTTCGACCCGACCGTGGCTAGAATCCACATCCTCAAGACCTGCTTGTCCATCTTCACAGACAAGGCCTGGTTCGAAAAGTTCAAGCTCGGCCAGGGACACGACGCCATCAAACAATATGCCGCCTGGTACTGGCAAGAACATTTGGCCGCCCTCGATCCGGCGACCCTCCCAGCTGCCGAGAAGCGAGAGCTCGGGCGGCGGGTATACAAGATGCTCACGGATGACAGCATTATTCTCGACTGGACCCTCATGTATGAGAAGAACGACGAGGGTCTCGAGGTCCTCACCGACGGCAACATGAAGGGCGTTAAGAGATGGATGAGTGACCCCGACGTCCTTGATTCTTTGGATACCGAAGCCAGGGAATGGACCAAAGAGGCCGTCGGCCAGTCGCCCGGAATCTTCAAGCCCATTGGCAAGTTTTATGCCAGAGCTTGGCTGTCAGAAAACTTCAAAAAGTACATCCCCACCATGTTCTGCTTCAAGATCGTCCAGTCCATCGCCTTCATGCAGGAGGGCTACTCCTGGGCCGACTGCAATCGACACTGGACTGAGATCCCCGTTGACAAGCGGATCGTCAAGGCCGCAGAGTGGGCGCAGATTGAGGAGTCTGCTCACTGGCATCGACGATGTGGAAGCACATACTTGACGAACGAGATGCACAACAAGGCTCTCTTCCACTACGACAGGGCTCTCGCCCTCGACAACAACGGCGTGGAGACGCGCGGTCGCATCGCTTACTGCCTCTCAAGAGACGGACGCTTCAAGGAGGCTCTGGAGCAGGCTCTGAGGTGCGAGATCATCGAGGAGGATATCCTGGCGAAGGGTGAGGTCAATGAGCAGGCTCTTAAGGGAAGCAGGTGGCGGCTGTACAAGGATCATATCCTCATTGCCCGCTGCTACGAAGAGCTCGCGAAACCCGATGAGGCTCTTGTGTACTTTGAAAAGGCCATGGAGAGTGCCAGAAACGCAAGCCTCGACTACAAAGATTACAAAGAATATTTCGAGCCAGAGGTAGGCTACCTGGAGTTGGCAGCCACAGAGAGCCGTCACGAAGAGGTGATTGCACTCCTCCAACAACTCGACGAAGACCTCACCGACCGCGAACACCAGCGCACGCGTCTGGTAGATTTCCTACTGGAAGAGTATAACAAGCCTCTCGTCATTGACTGGATCCCCAAGGCAGCGAGCAAAGTCGGCGCAACGGATTTCCTCCTCGAGCGACTCATCTTCACCATCTCCCTCGCCACCGAGACTCGCGATCCCCTCAAGGCTCTCTACCTGCGCCTATCCCTCGGCGCAACCTACACGTACAGCCGAGACATAGACTCTGCCATCGATCTCTTTGAGCGCACCACCCAGTCCCTGTACCGCCCGCGTGGCAACATCCCCACGCGCCAGGCATACGCTCTAGCCTTCCAGAAGCTCGCGGCCCTGTACAAGGAACAGATCCTGCACGCGGGCCTCGAGACGCCGGAAGCGGGAGAGTGGCTCCAGGAGCTGGAGAAGGTCAAGAACCAGCAGAACAAGCACCAGAACCAAGACATGCCCATCTACATGGTGGGCTCCGACGTCAACGTCGCCGCCATCTACCTCGCCCTCTTCAACCGCCTCCTGGGCCGCGAATCCGTCGCAGAGCGCGACCTCCGAAAGCTCATCAACGACAGCTTGGACATTCTGTCGGACGACGACGTGCAGAACGACGAGTACGCGCTGGATAACCTCCTCCGCCTCTTCATCGCGGCCAGCGACGTCGACAACGTCCTGGCACTGAGCCAGTCCATGCGGAGGATCGACCCCAAGGCTCTCGCTTCAACGCCCACGGACTCCCCCATCCTCAAGCGCGTGGAGCCGAAGCTGCCTGAGATACAGACCATGCGGCAGAGCTGCGCGCAGTGTCTGGACCTCATCCCGCCGTCGGACGAGTACTTTGTCTGCCAGTACTGCATGGAGTGCTACGATGCAAAGTGCATAAAGGTCATCAAAGGAAAAGGGAACAAGACGAGCGACCATAGGCCGGACCTGATCTGTCGGAGTGATCATGAGTGGCTTGCGGTACCGCCGCTGGGCAGGATTCTGCATCGAGGGGAGATTCTGCTGACGAATGGAAAGGTGGCGAGCTTTACTGAGTGGAAGGCTGACCTGGAGAAGAAATGGGCGCGTCAGGTTTGAGTGATTGACATGAAGTATTGGGTAATGAAAGAGCATCAGACGGAGTTAATTAACATGGGAAGATAGATATGCCTTGGTTGGCATAGCGTCTTACAGACAGGGAGCGTACACCAAGACTCCGGCGAAACAAAATGGAACCAGCAGTTCCAGGCATATAATGAATATAGACTCAAACTTATTTGATAGTTTTTCAAGATATTAAAGTTAAAAGTCCAACATCATTTACGAAGTCATCACTAAGGTTGACAGTTCGCTTCGGGCTCCTCGATTAGCTGCAAACCTGAAAGCCCGAGGTTCATAAGGGTCAGCCCCTATAAATGCCCCTGTATGGCTTCACAGACTCCCGCCAACTCAGGCGCCAGATATGACTCGATGTACGCCCCGAAGCCCAGCGCCCACTCCAGGAAAAAGCCCCTAGCGACATCGGCGTCCAGAACCGCACGTGTGAAGCTGTGCAGTGACGAAACCACACCTTCATCACCATCCTCCCCACGTTCTCCGGAAAAAAAGTTCCCCGGACAATTATAACCCTTGCTTCGCAGTTCACCGCAGCACGGCAATTAATTAGAATGGCGTCGGCAACGCAAGAAGCAGAGACGAAGAGGAAGCCCAGCCCTCTGCGGTCCGTTATTGCTGGGTCGACTGCTGGTGCTATCGAGATTGGTATGTTCCCATGACTCTGTCGGAGATCAAGCTTCGCGACTGACACTGATTGAATCACAGCCATAACTTATCCCGCCGAGTGTACGTTTGCATAGCGACTCCCCCTCTGCCCGAGCCAGTCGACTTCGACGAGATCTGGACCAATGCGCAAATGAGAATATAAGGGACTGATGGGAGCGTGTAGTTGCAAAGACCCGGTCGCAACTGAACCGACGGTTAGCGGAGGGACAGAAGCTCCCCTGGCCGCCGTTTGGCAAGCAGTGGTATGCCGGATGCACCACGTTGATTGTCGGCAACTCGGCCAAGGCTGGAATCCGTATGTACAGAGTCCCATCCAGTGCACTTGCTAGGTGTCGCGTGAGGTTGGATGCGCTGACTCAGAGCAGGATTCGTCGCGTTCGATCAGTACAAGGCGCTGCTGGCCGATGAGACCGGCAAGCTCTCAGGACCTCGAACCGTCCTCGCAGGTTTCGGCGCTGGAGTGACAGAGTCGTTGCTTGCCGTGACTCCCACAGAGAGCATCAAGACCACCCTGTAAGTCCAGACGCAGCCCACCCCCCGTGCAGAAGCCATGAGCTCACCAATCCCGCCAGTATCGACGACCGCAAGCTCCCCAAGCCCCGAATGCGCGGTTTCCTCCACGCGATCCCCATCATCGCCCGCGAGCGCGGCCTCCGCGGCTTCTTCCAGGGCTTCGTCCCCACGACCGCCCGTCAAGCCGCCAACAGCGCCACCCGGTTCGGATCCTACACCTTCTTCAAGCAGCTCGCCGAGTCCTACACTGCGCCCGGCGAGAAGCTCGGCGCCGTGAGCACGTTTGCCATCGGAGGGCTGGCGGGCCTCATCACCGTCTACGTGACGCAGCCGCTCGACACGATCAAGACGCGCATGCAGAGCATCGAGGCGCGCAAGCTGTACGGCACCTCAGCTCGGTGCGCGTCCATAATCTTCAAGCAGGAGGGTGTCTTGACGTTCTGGAGCGGTGCGCTGCCGCGGTTGGCGAGGCTGGTCATGAGCGGTGGAATTGTGTTCACTCTGTACGAGACAAGCATGGGCTGGATGGACAAGCTAGATCCGGAGATGAAGTACATCTGAGGATGTGGTATTGTGGCGATAAGTGCAGTTGGCGTTACTGGAGTAAGATCCTACAAGAGCAAATAGACAAACGAAAGAAGTTGTAGGAAAGATCGCTTTTGACACAGCTAGTTTACAGTACCATATACAAAACAGAAATCAGCCAGATATCTTTAACTGGGTATCCTTTGCGCGCCGGCAACCGTTTCTCCTGACAGCAATCGCCCATTGTCATACCGACGCCCCTACTGGAACCGAATCATACCAGACAACCGCTTGCCCAACCTCCCTAGCCATGACCGATTCGGCGCCTCGTCGATCTCCCTCACCAGGTCCTCGAAATATGAAGGCTGGCTCTTTGGCAGGAGCATAGGTCCCTTAAGCGTGAACTGAACCGACCAGTTAGCACCCGATTTATTCCAACGCCACGAGGTGTTCCGCGGTCGTACCCTATCGTTGTATCGGTCCTGGGTGAGGAACTGCAGCGCTCGCGCCTTCAGCAGCTCCTCGCGCTCCATTGAGGGCTTGTAGTGCTGGTATCGCTCGGTGACGGCCTTGCCCAGGACATCTTGGAGCTGGTGATCGGGACGGAGCGCCTGCTTCGGCCAGCGGGCAAAGGCTTCGGTGTAGATCTTGTGCTAGAGGGGCGCACTCGTTAGCTCTAAAATGGATCCTGCTGAACCAGAGCATCGTGGCTTACTGATAATGAGCGCGACATTGTGAATTGAGGACGAGTGTCGTTGCCGGGATCGTACAGCGCGACAGTTGAATTTCAAGACGTCAACCATTAAAGAAATTCATAGAGACAGTGCATAAAGCACAGTAATTGGTCGTACTACAACTGTGCTTTGCTACCACCTGATTCGGTCATGTGGCGTCTGCCTCAGGCCGCACGGGACCGTTGGAAATTGATTGCCTCATCAATCTTCAGCTTTGGATGGGTTCTTGTGGAGGTGGAGCCCAGCAATACACAGCCTAGGTACCTTGCCTTGTCAACCATCTTATGAGGACTTTTGTCACCCTTTTCGTGGTATTTAATTGTGAATACGAAAGGTTGTGAGTCTGTTGCTTCCGATATTGCCTCTGATATCTCCGCGCGCATCTAAGATTGTTTCAAGTGGTTCAGAGAAGAAGGGTACGATAAGACGGCGAAACACACTAAAAGTCCCGAGATCAAGGAGTCGTCAGTCAGTGCGGCAATGGAATAAACACACAGTAAGCTAAGCCGCCTTCGCACGCAAAAGTCTCCTCCAAAACCAAAGCCGGAGTTTTATTCCGCCCCTGCGCCAGTGGGCATCTCACTGCGATTCCGCACTGTGCCGGTACTTCCGGTGGGCGAATCAGTCGGGTCCGTCCGAGTACAACCGCATTTTGACTAAGGCGCCCCCCGAACTCTTCCCTCCTCGCCTCGTAACCGCAGGCGGCAACGCAACGCAAACCGCAACCGAACCTTTCCACGTCGTTCCCTTGAAGATCATCCCCTTTCCGCCTTGTGCGCCCATAGACTGCAACCTCTCCTTGTTTCCTATTTCCTTTTTATCCCCTTCTTCCCTTCTACTTGAACCTCCAGATACCCCCCTCTCGCACCGCTCTTTGGCCGTCGCGTGCGAATCTCCATTTGTCAGTCAGTGTTGAGCGGATCCGGGAGGCAGCCCGACACCGCCAGACAGCAGCCATCATGTCGGGACGATACGAGCGAGTAAGCATCACGGCCTCGCAACCCTTTTTTTTCTTTCGCGATGCAATGTATTGACAAGTTCCTTTCAGGTTAACGCTCAAGACGACGACGACGTGAATAGCCCCGTCGACTCCCGCAACCACCTCTCCAATCCTGTCCCGAACTCGCCACCGCCCTCATTCCACTCCCGATCCTCCTCTCCTTCACAACAGCGCCAGGTCGACTCCACTCTCGCCGATGCTTTTGACGATGACGACGATAGCGACGATGAGGTTGACGACCGGAGGCGGTTGATGCGGCATAACTCGACGCCGCCGTCCCCGTCGACCGACAATGTCAGCGCCTCACATCCACCCGCCCAGCAGACCGCTCCGGTACCTGCGCCGTCAGCGTCAAGGTCAACGAGGGTCGTCGGCGGAGGGTCCGGGTCTGATGGTGTTTTTGCCAATCTGTCTGCGCGTCCTGAGAGAGGGAGCAGCGACCCTGAGAAGGACGAACTCCCACCGGTATGTGACATATCCCAAGTACGTTCGTGGTCAAATACTAACTCGTGTAGTCATATGAGCAAGCCGCTGCCGATGCTGCTCCTCCATATTGGGAGACGACTATCCTCGCCCCCGGCATGGGCGGTCCCGACGAGGTCTACATCGACGGCATGCCTGTCGGTTCCTTCTTTTCCTTTATCTGGAACGGCATGATTTCGACGTCGTTCCAGCTCGTCGGCTTCCTCCTCACTTACCTCCTCCACTCAACCCACGCCGCCAAGAACGGCTCCCGCGCTGGTCTTGGCATCACTCTCATCCAATACGGCTTCTACATGAAGGGCGTCTCCGAAGACGAGCCCCCAGCCATGAGCG
This sequence comes from Fusarium devonianum, assembly GCA_017140155.1. Lineage (NCBI taxonomy): Eukaryota > Fungi > Ascomycota > Sordariomycetes > Hypocreales > Nectriaceae > Fusarium > Fusarium devonianum. The sequence goes on along the minus strand of JADBHU010000508.1, from coordinate 12,889 downwards.
GCCCCGACGGCTACGCCGCGCCGCCCGACCCAAATTCCCACGAATTCATGCAGGACGACGTGACGGACGACGACCTCGGCAGCATAAGCGGAGGCGAGTGGCTGGGATACGTGCTCATGGTCGTCGGCTGGTTTCTTCTTATCAAGAGTGTCGCCGAGTTTCTAAGGGCACGCCGCCACGAACAGCTTGTTCTCCAGAGCCCCGACCGCGGTCTGGGCGTCCCGATTATCGCGGAAAATGAGTCGACTGAGCGAGTTGTGTGAGCGGCTCCGTCGCGTTGGGAGTTTCTGGCGGTCATCTGTATAATTAACATCATGCAAGCGCATCAGTCGTTGAGAGACGCTGGCGTTGCTTTGCTCGGGCGTTTTACGAGGTTTTTCTTTGGGTTGAAAGGGATGGATATCTGGGTTCCTACTACAAGCTTATTGTTTGGCGCGTCGCACGCAGTCTCATACGTCTATCAAAACAACATATATGATTTCAAGTGTCTCTCATCTTGTGAGCTTAAGCCGATCTTCGTCAGCGATACACAGGCTTCCAGGCCACTTCTAGGCGTAATCTATAATCTTCCGAGTCCTCGCAGTAATTGAGAGCATGGAGCAAAAACTACATTAGCATTGACTGATTAATTCAACGTAGCCCCTGTCGTTATTGCTCATTAGTGACCGCGACCGGTGATAGGCTTTGTGGGGGTTACCCGTCCGCTACGAGCATGTCGGTCGCTGATCCCCGGATTTCGGCCCCGCACAAGCTTCCGTAGCTAACGTCAACTTGTTATCATCACTCAATCACTTGTCCCTGTTGCAAACAACAGCAACAATCCTATCGCTCTCAAAGCAGACGAGCTCAGTTCATCGTTTACTCATCGGTATACGCCAGTTCAACCTCTTATAATACGACATCAGCTCATCCTCGCTCCTATAAGTCGCTACCCCTCCTCATTGCCACCATCCGTCTCTGTAACAAAGATCTCGCATACTTTCATCGTGGCTTTCGCGAAAAGACTGCTTCGACTTCCGTCTTTACTCTTGAGCTCCTGTCGCCTCAAGAAAACTCTCATAGTCTCCAAACAACACAAGCAGTCCATTCGACAACGCTTCAACATCAGCATGGCTTGGAGGTGTACCGGCGCGACGAATTCGGCGCTCATCGAAAACATGTGGAAAAGCGGCCTCATCACGGACGCCCGGGTCAAAGAAGCTTTCCTCAAGGTATCTCATCTTTCGAGATATGTTCAGTTTGCGATTTGAAAACTAACTCCTTTCAGGTCGATCGCGCCCACTACGCTCCATCTATGCCATACGAGGACTCGCCTCAGCCCATCGGCCACTCAGCAACCATCTCCGCTCCTCACATGCACGCCTCCGCCATGGAGCACGTTCTCTCCTACCTCGTTCCTTCCTCAATCTCCCCCGCGCCTCGTGTTCTCGACATCGGCTCTGGCTCTGGCTACTTGACGCATGTGATGGCCGAGCTAGTCGGCGACAAGGGTCTCGTCGTGGGCCTGGAGCACATCAAGGAGCTACAAGAGCTCGGCGAGGCAAATATGGCCAAGAGCGCCGAGGGGAGACACTTTCTGGAGAGCGGTAAGGTCAGGTTCAGGCTCGGCGACGGCCGCAAGGGCTGGGTTGAGGAGCCGAGAGAGGGAGAGCAACGCGAGGGGACGGGATGGGATGTCATTCACGTCGGGGCTTCTGCGACTGAGCTCCATCCGCAGTTGCTGGAGCAGATCAAAGCTCCAGGCTGGTAAGTAGCCATTGCAAGAGCTTGTGACAGGTGCTGACTGGTGGTTAGCATGTTTATCCCCGTTGACGACGACAATCACGGATACAGTCAGCATATATGGCGGATCGAGAAGGATGCCAACGGTGAGATCACAAAGAAGAAACTCTTTGGTGTTCGGTATGTGCCTTTGACGAAGGCGCCAAGGTGATGGCGCTGCTTTGGTGTTTTTATGAGCAGAGAAGAGTTTAGCTGTCAGTACAATACCCTCATTCATATCACGAGCTTTTGCAATCATGGTTTCAGCATGTTCAACTCGGCGTTGCATTCTGATCTATCATGTCATGATCTACCGTAACTCCTGAAAATGTCCGAAAAGTATCAGTCATAAAGTCGTGCCCCAATATCCAGTATCCGAGCGATCGTTTGCGTCTATCATTCTTAATCCGCTCATCCTTGTGTATATCCAGCACCCTCCTTTCTGCACTCAGGGCCTTACATCAAGCCCAATCCGAATATGACAGCGACGATAGCTGAGAGAATGCTGGGAGCGTAAAGCCTCGGGCTCTCACTCACAACGGCCGGTTCCTCAGCATCTCCACCAGCCGTACCAGCAGTGCGACTATCCTCTTCGTCGCCCGCAGGTTTGTTTCCACCAGGGCTGGCATCTCCGCCCTCGCACTCCCCACCTTCGCAAACAGGAACAGCCGCCTTTCCAGCGGGAGCAGGACAGCCTTCGGGGGGACAAGCATTGGGCGTTGAGTTCCTCGCAGGAGTGGGCACTGGAGCCGGAGCCGGGATAGGCGTGGCGGGAGGACAACCTTCAGGCGGGCAGGGATTGGCAGCGGGGGCTTGCTGGTTTGCTGCCGCGGGTGTTGGCTGCGGTTCGATCTCGCCGCATCCTTCTGTGCAGACGGCGATCTTGACGACGGGCTCGACGGTTTCGACAGGGATGATGGATGAGGTCCTTCCGGGGCAGTCGATCACGTCGGGCGGGCAATCGACGACGACCTTGACTTGGACCTGGTCGGTGCAGGATGTAGTGGGAACAGGGGCTGCGACGGGTGTTTGGGCGAGCACTGTCGTTGTGAAAGCCACGAGGGCCGTGAAAAGGATGGATCTAGACATCTTGACGCTTGGTTGGGAGTGCGCTTGACTGGGGTAGGCAAGGGTTTTTGAGAGTAGTCGATGAGTTTTCAGGAGGAAGACCAGCTTTTTCCTGTGTCAGTCTCTATCGAATGCTGTGATTTGGGTTGAATGGTGAGAACTCTACTTCACTCCGGCCTTGAGCTGTTATATAGTCATCGGGTTTTTACCGACCTCCTTTAATACCATTAAAGGCAAACTGCATCCCACGACCAACTTTGGGCATTGCAGACTCATCACACCCGAGTACGCTCCACCCAAGCCCACAATAAACACAATTCAGTTGTTAAAATGCGTTCCACAAGGCGGCAGAAAAGGACGCCGTTGTGGCGTGCGCGTGGCAACCGATATGTCTCAGCCATCAACGCCCCAAGCGGTTGGGGTGCGTGCGCAGGAACTGAAGCCTGTATCGGAATGCCTTAATTTTTTTGGAATGCTTTAAACTTTGAAACTGGGCTGGGATACGAAACAAGAGAGACAGATGCGCTCTAAAGCTGCGACAACTCGCCATCTGGAGTTATTGAAGGTTGGCGATGGTCGGGATACTTTGACTTGGCATGGGGGTTGATCGAGGGCCATGTCATTAGGGCCACACAAGTACAATTATGAGCACTGGGTTCATTTCCCTATTGGTAAGACTCATAGTTGTTTGCACAATACATGACAGTAAGTACCTATCCCTGAAGTTGCCCTTTTGGCGCTATGGCATGTCTCCTACCCAGCCTCTCGAGGACATGAAGGACGAACTCAGCCAGACCACATCTCCTCTACAGAGCCATCTAGTACCCTCCACAGTTTGGCGTCGCAGTATCATACACATACTGCGTCCCCGCACAACCACCAGGACACTTCCCATTGCAAGGATAGTTCGTCGTGACCGTAGCCGCCGTCACAGGGCAACCGCATACGGACTTGATGGTCGATATAGCCTCACATTGGGGTAGCACGCAGGTCGAGCAGCGGCTCTTGACAGACGTGACCGTCGGGCAGGCGGGCTTCTCGGTCATGGTCGGCTGCGGATGGGGCTTGCCATAGCCCGACGCGACGACGTACGTGGTAGCGCAGCCGCCGGGGCAGGCTGATTTGGAGCACGGATATGAGTTTGTCACGGTTGCGACCTTGTAAGGGCAGAATTTTGGGTTGGAGATTGTTTTCTCGACGATGCAGAGGGGGCGGATGCAGGTGGAGCAGATGTTGGCTTCGGTGGTGATGGTGGGACAAGCTGGGGTGTGAGGCTTGGCTGCTTCGGAGAGGGATATGCTGGAGATGGTGTGTTAGTGGTTGTTGGACTGGAGCTTGAACATGGGTTGTCTTACATGGCGATGAGGCTCGCAAGGAGGTAGTACGTCATGGACGGTGACTTCATGGTGCTGGGTGTTTGAGCTATCAGAGACTCAGTAACAACTATGCAGTGAGGTTGAAGACGGAGATGGAGTAAGTGCGTGAACAGTCGAACAGTCAAGAAAGACAATGGAGAATGTTGTTCAAGTTGCACAGACACAACATGGAGTTTTCTCCCTCCATCGCGGGCGGAACTCAGCATTCTATATATACTCGAGCGTCTGCCCCGTGCAACCCGGCCTCATCACGAATACAGGGCACCCACCACTCGAGGCCTTCAATTCCCCGACGATACGAGGGTGCCATGGTGGGCTGAAATCTAGTCAAACTCTAGTTCAGGACCAGGTACGTCACGGCAGACGATCATAATTGCCGCGGCATAAGATACGACCTCGATAGACTTTGTAAGATTGCGGTCACCGTAAGCTGGCTTTTCGGGGTATGCATGGACCACATCGGCCGTGATGTAAAGTTGTGTAAGTGAAACGGCCAGGGATTGGTAGGGGACGATGATGGCCTGGTGATCATTAACGAAACCTGAAAATCATTTGACCGGATCGAGGTCAGACTTTTTTGGTAATACGACGGCGATGATGCAAGTCGCGTGGTTGCGAGATGCAGCACAAATGCTTGGTGTCGATCTTTTAGGGGCGGACCATAGAACTAAAAATGGACACCGCCTGTGTGGGTGTGTTCCTCGAATTACATCAATTAAAGTCTTTTTCTATAAGTAAAAGTTTCTGAAAACTAGATAAAGTCTCAGTTGCAGAAAGTTCTAATAGTTTGTTTGAGCCTTTGAGTGAGTGACGGTACTGCTCCTAGTCGTCGCACGGTAAAAGATGAGAAGTCGAGGGGGGTATACCCAAGGGCTTTTGAGCTGTTTCACGATCACTTGGATGACATGAACGAGGATAGACAAGATATCAGATGATGGACTCGCTTTAGATATTAGATATTCGAAATCAACGTATTCACGCCTCTCTTTGAATGACATAGACATGTATCATTGTTTTTATTTACACTTTTACGTCTTCACTCTCCACCTCTATTTCTGGTCCTTTTCCCTCCTCCAGCCGTCCACAACCTCCTGCACCACATTGTCAATATCCTCATCCTCAAGGCCCAGCTCCTTCATCGCAAAGGCATCCTTCTTGGTCCAATCGGCATCCAGTGTACCGAGCACAAAGACAATCTCCTCCATCGCGTGGTGGCTCTGGTTGACCGAATACTTGTTCACCTCACGCTCCAGAAACGCCTTCGAGTCAACATGTTCCTTGGTCCACTCGGCACCAGTAGCCTTCTCCAGCGCAGCCACAACCTCGAGCTGCGACTTGCAAAAGCTCTGGACGTAGAGCAGGCGGTTCCTTGTGCCATCGGGGCGCTTGAGCACGGCGACGAGGGCCTCGGCGACGCGGCCGAGAGTGGAAGCTGACGCAGGAACGTCGCCCTTGTCGAGTATAGTAGCAGTGTTCGTCTCGAGATTGGTATGCAGCAGGCCACCACGGATGCCAAAGTCAAAGAAGTGTCCGCACACGAGCGCCGTCCACGAGAACCCCGCGTTCCGCTCCGCAAGCTCCACGCACTTCTCCCTCACGAGGTCCTTGTCGCGGTACAGCTTCAGCAGCTTCTTGGCCTCGTCGCTCTGCGCGTCGCAGCTCCCAAAGTCGGCGGGGATGAAGCGCTTGACGCCGGCCTTGGCCGAGGCCTCGGCGAGACGGAGGTGCTGGCTGACGTCCTTGAGCGGGAACGAGGCGACGACGACGTCCTGGCCCTCGAGGGCGGGCACGAGGCCGTCGACGGACATGTCGTCGGGTATGGTGACGATGTTGATCGAGGAGCCGTGGGCGGGAGAGGACGAGGAGGATTGGCGCTTGGCGACTGAGACGTCGAAAGACTTTGAGGAGACGAGGCCGTCGAGGAGGACGGTGCCGAGGTTGCCGTTTCCGCCAACGAGGAGGACCTTTTTGAAAGACATTTTGGCGAGTTGTTTAGACTCAAGATTAGGTTGCTGAGGTTATGAGACTCGGAATTAGTAGAGACACAACATGAAGCTGTTAAATGTAGCAGTGATGCAATGCGACATCGGCGGGGTAATCCATCAATTGACCTTAGCCGATGCGGGGCATGAGCTCGACGCTCGACTCAGATGCAGGGCCATCGTAACCAATCCAACGAATGATCGTGCTTCTGTAGACAGCTCTACTGCAGTCTAGTTGACAAGGACGCGTGAAACTTCCAATTGGAGCAGTTCAACGTCGGAACCATACTCCGGCCTGGATAGCCCGGGACGCTATCCCGACCTGAGCTTCAGTGGAGAGCCGACTCCAGCGCGGTCAACTTCCGGCCATGATGAGCTTGAAGAGCTCTTTTCTCGGACGAGGCCATCTCCTTTCGGCTCCGGGGTGAAGGTCGACCCCAGTACCCCACTCCAGGGTTAGCGCTGAGGTTTATCTCCGGCCGCGAGACCCGCCCCGGGCCGCAAACTGCTAGCCCACCCCGGAGCCCTACGCCGGACAGCCATGACGAGTCGATTAATCCTTTGACAATCTAGGGGCCAATAAAAACCCTTCGCAATAACAAATGGCTGTTATTGGCGTATCTACGACCCCGCGATCATCGAGAGCTGAAAGTGCCGTTTACGGTACCTCTCTTGTTAGCTTTACTTAAATCCATAAAATCCGGCTTACAAATGTATTCGCTTTTCGCTTTGCGAGAGCGCGAGATGATCAGAGGTGCTCTGAAACAAGTGCAGCGTCCTTATGTAATATCCTACTAAAATCTTATGTCTCGTCTGTTGAGCCCATCTACATGTGCATATAAAAGATTAATCCTTCCTTCCCAAGGGGCGATTCGTACAAGTCAAACTTGGTGCATCTTCACACAACTCAACAACTTTTGTCCTCTCGAACCCCAACACCATCAACATGTCAGACAAAGAGCTTGTGCTCATCACTGGCGCCAATACTGGCATTGGCTTTGAGACTGTGAAGGCATTGTTCCGCTCTGGAAAAGCCTATCACATCCTCCTCGGTAGCCGCACGCCAGCCAACGCCGACAATGCCATCAAGGAACTCAAGGGGGAAGTTGCGGAGACCAAGAGCACTGTCGAGGCCATTCAGATTGATATCAGTGATGACGAGTCCATCAACAAGACTTTTGAGTATGTCAAGTCCAAGTTTGGCAAGCTGGACATTCTCGTGAATAACGCAGGTGAGTGAGTACCCCTTGCTTTACAGCAAACGTCTCACTGACAAACTACAGGCGCCTCATTTGACCGCACCTTTGACTTGGACGCTGCCGACTTCCGCACTCTGTTCAACAAGACCATGGACGTAAACGTCTCAGGGACACAAGTCATCACAGCCGTATTTGTCCCTCTTCTGCTCGCCGCCCCATCCCCGCGCATCATCTTCCTCACATCGGGCCTCTCAACGCTAGAGGGTGCCTCGGAGACGCTCCTCCCCAAGCTCCCAGGCAAGCTCGAGCCGGGCTGGCCAAAGAAGCTGCCGATTAGCATGGCCTACAGATCCAGCAAGACGGCGCTCAACATGACGATGGTGACATGGCACCAGCTGCTCAAGGGCGACGGGGTCAGGGTGTGGTGCGTGAGTCCGGGCTTCTTGGCTACGAATTTGGGCGGCAAGCCCGAGATGCTGAAGAAGGCTGGCGCGGGGCATCCCGCCAAGGGAGCTGAGCTGATTCAGAAGGTCATTGAGGGAGAAAAAGACGGCGATGCTGGGAAGGTTGTTGGGCAGGATGGAGTCCAGTCCTGGTAGTGGGTATTACTCATGGCCCAAGTGGAATGAACTGGCAGTCTAGGTATCTAGTAGAAAGGCCCATCACTTCAAGTCAGCTACTGTGGGGATTAACCTTCTGAGAAATAACACGGTTTTGCCCTTTTCCGTCACCTCTAATGTCTCATTGTGTGCAGAGTAGGCTAGTCCAGTCAGCCTCAGTGAAGACCCAGTGATGATGAATCCTTGGACAGCTGAGGAGGCTCTGCCTATGCATGCGAAACTAGCGGATTGGGAGGTGAACAACACATTGCCAAGACACGGAGATAACCTTATGGGGGAATGAAGGAAAATTCTGCGCATAAGTGTCTTGGCTGTTCATGCGCCCAAAGGGGGATACGTCATGGTTTTACTCAGGATATAAGGATGCAGCCTTACGATGATTTCTATGGTGGATAAGGCTCGACATGGATGCACCATGGACGATGCTCGACGCCAGTGGCTGACCAGTCTGTCGGGGACTTGGCAGTAAGATATGGGCCCTTGCTGTAAGTGGGATAACAACCAAGGTCGAGCTGGTTATATGCACAAGGCTGAGGGCGAGCATCCAAGGCCCAGAGTGAAATCTGTCCTGTCTCTGAAAATAGAATTGCTCAAGGGATGCTTGAAGAATGGAGAAGGGACGGATCCGCGGGATGACGAAGCGCACAGAGAATGACCAAAAGTCAGTGTGTGGCTTTTTTGTACACTGTATTTCCGCAGTCCTCGCTGCTCAATTCAGGGCGTTAGGCAGCAGCTATACAGTGCGGACAGCGCCACAAGGCTCCGCGGGGCACTTAACAACCTGTCCGGGGAGAGGACCCCTGCTCCGCCAAGTGACGTCGGCAGTGCGCGTTGCCAACGCGTCTCCACAGGGCTTCCGCCTCCGCCGCCTTTCTTCCCGAGTCTTTGGGTGATAATTACGGCTCCGAGGACGGCCCAAGGCAATGCGAATGGACTCATTCTGCTGGAAGCGCAGCACAGACTGCGGAAGATTAAGACGTGCGACGCTGCTAAGCTAATATGAACGAAACAAAGCCAAAGCGTTCAAAGGCAGAATCATAGCAACAAAACAATAACCCAGCCTCAAATGGATAGCCCCGACCTCGTGGAAAATAGGCGTCCTTCTCTGCAAAGCACAGCCCCTGCCAGCTGACGTTTTGTTTTTGCCCTCGGGCGCCGAGTGCTTCCAGCGCTTGGCTGAGAAGTGACAGCAAAGGCAAAACTAAAAAGTTATTATTAAATGTTTGCCTACCGTCATGATGCAAGACTAATTTTGCCCGTGCTTTTTTCTCATTGCCTTGTTGCCAAGATATTTCTTGCCCTTGTGCCACGTCGTCGTCCTCGTCGCCGACGTTCGCTTCCCAGACGCATATCAATCATCGCCTCGCCCGTTTTTTTCTTTCCCCTTGCAGCCTACAAGCCCAAGACCTGATCAGCACATTTCTTCTCTCAAGTACAATCCTTTGTCTTAGCAGCGTTTTGTCTTTCGTTCTATTTTGAGCAATACCCCAAACACTCGGAGGCGACTCCGCATAATTCAGTCATCATAACTTCTTTTGCCGTCGCTTCGGAAACAGACATATACCTACACCGTACTCCACCTCCTCTTCCCCCACCTCGATCCGACTCCAACAAACCTCCAAATCGAAGCATGGAGGCTCGCTCTCTCACTGCCCTGAATATCCTCGCAGGCAATCCGCCACAGTATCCCATCAATCCGGCTCAGGAGAGACAGGATCCTTTGACTCTGTACATCTCTCGAGTCCCTGGTACTCGAGGTAAGACTTTCCAACCAACCCACCCCACTACTCCCGGATCTACGAAACTAACATGCCGCTCTCCTTCACTAGATGTCATTCTCTCCCCTTTCAAACCTCAGCTGAAAAACGTCACCGCCGAAGACGTCGCCAGCTGCCTCTACTATATCCACCTCGAAGACCCCTCCTCGGGATTAGCGAGCCCGCGGCCTATGAGAGATGATGGCAACCGATCCTCGAGCGACGAAAGTTCCTCGATGCGAAACATCCCTCGAAAACCATTACCTGGCTCATCAAGGCCGCTGACCCCTGCGAGTAACGCTGACGACTACCTCCCTGTTCCTTCCTCTGCACACGAGAACCAAGATTCGGCACGGCGGCGTGGCCTCTCGGTCAACTCGAGCCTTAATGCGTCGCAAGCGCCCCCATGGCCTGGCTACGATGGGCCGGATGACCCTGCGTCTACCTACGCAACTCGTCCGACACCCATAATCCAAACACCGATATCTCGAAAACCCCTAGGACCTCGGCCGTTATCTAGCCCTGCGACTGGCCCCGAAGTAGACAGAACTCTTTCTCCTACGGCAGGGCATTATCCGGTGGCTACTGATTTCGATCGAATGGCGAGGGCTAGCCAAGCGTCTCCCCAGAGCCGATACAACGACAGTCGGTCTCCGTCGCCGAGAAAGAGCAGCGATGGCTTCAAGCAACCCTTTACACTGGCTTTAATACGCCGTGATCCAAGCACAAGGAACCAGTGGAACGTCGGGCACATCTCATCCTATCAGTCCGATACACCACAACCAGATCAGGACGAGTCGAATCCACTCTTTACCTCTGTACCACCCGTCGCTCAACCACCGACCACCGGAAATCCTCCCATCAATGTCCAGATCGAAAACCTGGGTTATGGCAAGTTCCGGGGCATGCCTGCGAAAAGCAGCTTCGATGCTGGACCTGGCGCAGATTCGAACCAGCCCAGAGACGGGGGCGTCGTTCTCCAGCGACAGGTCGTCATGGGCTACACAAAGAGCTGGGCTTTCAACTGGCGTGAGAAGCTCAAGAATGTGGAACAGGATGGCTTTGGGCGTGGAAGCGGTCGCAGTCGCCAGGACAGCGTTGGTTCAATCGATTCTATTGGTGAAGCAGATTCTCCCACGGAAACGCAGATTACCACGCAGCCTGGTCCGGGCTTAAGACCTCGAGGCTACATTTTTACCAGTCCCTGGAACGGCAGATGCGAGTTTCGGACTGGCTCAGCCGGGCGCAGTCTCAGATGTTATCACATCTTGCATGAGGAGAGGGCATCATTCAACCCTCTGCCTGACCAGCTGAGCCCACCGGTCCAGGGCGGTGCCATGCCCGTAAGTGAGCTTCGCTTCAACTTGCCCACCTCTGAGCTTTTCAAATCTCCAGAGGGCCGCGAAGAGGTCAAGAACCAGCTTCAGGGACACTTCAACAAGCTCCTGCGCCGGGACGGTCGATCCGACATAAGCTACGGCGACGACAGCACGGTGTCACCCTTTGAACTGAACCTGGGCAGGGAGAAAGCCGGCGGCGGTAACCGCGGGAGGAGGGCCAAGCTTGGGAAGCTCATTATCTATCCGGATGGTTTGAAGATGCTGGATCTGGTCGTGGCGTCCAACATGGGGCTCTGGTGGCAAGCTTGGGAGAAGAGTTTCTAAATTTTGCATAGGCACTTTTGGACGGATTTAGAAGGGCCTGCACGGAGTTTGGGTTAATTTCGTCAATATTTGGCATCTGTTGTAAAAAGAAACAGAGCTAGGTAGCCGCAAGGATGCGTGATACGATATAACGAGGCATATGGGACAACGGAGATGATGAGTCAATACTTGGACATGATAAGCTACTCAATTGAGTATCAATCTTAACCTTAACCTAGTGACCAATTAAATTAAATTGGAGGTAAATAAATTTTTGCGACCATTTAGTTGATGATGATGCTGCCTACTGGGTGATGACGATATTAGCCCAGGATGATGTCTCGCTCATCTTGTCACGTGTCAGGTCACGAGCAATCTCACCACCAATCATCTGCCCAGCATTGTAATCCCGCCTGAGCAACTTTCCCGAGCCGAACACATCCATCACGTCGAATCCTCGCCTCTCGACTCCCGCCAGCCGAACCCAATTGATCTCCACCGTCAATTGCCCTCGCCGACTCCCCCATCCTCGACCTCCCCCATCGAGATACATCGGCCTTCCGATCCCCCAACAATGGCCCCGGCTCTGAAGACTTCGACCGCCATGCTCGCGCGGCGCCAGCTCACGGCCCCGGCCGCCTCCAGCTCCCTCGTCGCCGCGAGGCTCCTCATGGCCCAGCAGCGAGGCTACGCGACGCCCAATGGCCCTCCCCCCGCCAACTTCCGAACGAGCAGGCAGGTCAAGTGGACGTGGGACAATGAGAGCACCCTGGACCGCGTGGGCAAGTTTTTCCTCATGACGGAGATGGCGAGGGGCATGTATGTGCTGCTCGAGCAGTTCTTCCGACCACCGTACGTTTGACCCCCCCTCAGAACCGATTTCGACTGCAAAATTCGAATCTTGAGATGCTGATGAGGGGAACAGTTACACCATCTACTACCCCTTCGAAAAGGTATGCGAGACACAGCTTTGGACAGATCCGCCGAACCCGAACATGGACTGACCTTAGTGCAGGGCCCCATCTCCCCTCGATTCCGTGGCGAGCACGCCCTCCGACGATACCCCTCTGGTGAAGAGCGATGCATTGCCTGCAAGCTTTGCGAGGCTGTATGTTTTTGTACTTAACCTCGACCCCAAGCCGAGTTGCTGACCCGCCCGACAACAGATCTGCCCCGCCCAGGCCATCACCATCGAGGCCGAGGAGCGAGCTGATGGCTCCCGCCGAACGACCAGATACGATATCGACATGGCCAAGTGCATCTACTGCGGCTTCTGCCAGGAGTCGTGCCCCGTCGACGCTATTGTCGAGAGCCCCAACGCCGAGTACGCCACCGAGACCCGAGAAGAGCTTCTGTACAACAAGGGTAGGTGTCCTAATTGTGTTCATCTGAGCCTCATATTTCTGCAACCTGACTGAGGCCCTTGGCCCTTTTCCGCTCTTGCGAGTTTCATTGGGACTTTTGGACCGACATTGCTCGGTCT
>JADBHU010000507.1:0-55889 GCA_017140155.1 Fusarium devonianum | reverse complement strand
GGGGGGGGGGGGGGGGGGGGCGGACCTTTTGCCACACAGTGATTGTGACTTGACTCCACTTGGGGGTTTGAACATGATGGAGCGAGGCGAGCAACAAGACGAGACGCTGAGCAACGACATGATAACTAAGCGGCAAAGCAAGAGGTGAGAGTTTCGTCAAGCATTTGCAACCAGGACTCAAAGCTACACTTGACAATGATGGGTGCCCAAAGCTGTCTTGACAACGACGAGCATTCAAAGACTTGAAGACTAGACTTGACCCCCTGTGACTTCATCTCGGTGCAGCACGATCCGAGCGGATTGACAAAAAGTTCTCCATCGTCAATCTTTCGGGCCAACTGCTGATCATTCCCCTTTCCAAGATGCCACACATCGCCCGGTCCACAACAAGAAATCACACGGACCCCCTCGCCATTAAAACAACTGATGCCAGTCGATACCCGACACTTTTTACGGAACGCCCCCCTTCTGGAACAGGGGCATCTTGATTCCGTTGGTGGAAATGCAGCTTGCCCGAGCCGTCTGCGGGTTTCTCAGCGCAACCGAGAAAACCTGCAGCCAAGCGGACAGGGGGGGGTCTATAACTTACCAGGGACCGGGAGACAGGGACTCTGCTTGTTGTTTCCGTGTTGCGCGATCTGTAGCAGATCATGCCATTTTCCGTAAAGATTTTCGATCAATGGTGGCTCTCTCCCCGTTGTTTTTCTGGGTTTCGTTGATCGGAGGCCCCGTTTTCGTGTATCTCGAGCCTAATGACTTTTGGCTCCATGATGATCAGTGGGATGGGGTAGGTAGGTATTGGAACAGGGTTTGGCGGGTTACTGTAGTGAATTGATGAAACGGATAGAGTCCACAGCTATCTTTGACTGATACAATCCGCGTCTGAACCTCCTGCTGTGCCGTGCCGTGCCTCTCTGCCGCCACTCTCTACGCCTCAACAGCCGACTCACCTTGCTCCTCTCTCTCCAACCATCACCAAGTTCGATCTCCACAGCCACAGCTCGGACCGTATTCACCTAATACGTGCAGGTTGCAGCTCGTTTGATAGACTCTAGCCCAGCCCAACTTCCGGACTTGACTACCCCTCTCGTCTACAGCCGGGGCCGCAACCCACTCTTCAGAGTTGAGCCTGTCGGGCTGGAAACACGCGCTGTCCTAGACCAAAGTGTGGGTGGACTTTCTGAATGCTTGTTTTCCCTCCTCGGAACGGCCTGAAGATCTGAATAAAGGGATCGTCCCCCGGGAACTGCACTCGAATCGGGCCATTCGGCTGCTGGGGGGAGAAGCCCTGTGCGTGTCAGATATGGTGTGTCGACTGCATCTCTGCTCTCTCTCGCTCGGGCCCTCCTCAATATGGGTGATTCACTCCAAGCGAGGCCGCTTGGCGTCAGGGAAGCTCCACGAGGTAAAACCGTAAAGAGGGCGGTGTTTCTTCCTGCTCTCTGAGCCTTGCTCTGCTTCTGTTTTCTGCGAGTAATCGGTTCCCAGATCCTGAGTGGTTACCCGTTTGTTCAAGGTTTTCTTTCCTTTTCTTTTCTCTCGCACTTGGCAATTTCCATCGGGATGCACGTCTTACGTGGGGCTGTCTTCCTTGCATGCCTCGTGGCATTGCCAGCAGGCCTGGCTGACTCCTCACCGTCGTCTGCTCTTGCGGAGCTACCCAAGTGTGCTGTGAGTTTTAGCCTCTGTCTCATTGATCTCGGTCTGTGAATAACGGTCACTGACTTGTACAGGCAACATGCTTTGCGTCTGCGCTCGCCAACTCGGACTGCGCACCTACAGACCAGGCATGCATGTGCGCCAACGATGATCTCCAACTGGAGATCACTGCATGTGTCTCAAAGGGCTGCGTCATCAAGGAAGCTTTGCGTAAGTCCTGGTCCTCGTCTACCAGTACTGTATCGTGCTAACACTCGTCCAGTGACCAAGAACATAACAATGACCAGCTGTGGTGCTCCTGTCCGCGACAGGTCGGACGAATACATCATGCTATCCAACGCTTTCGGAATAGTGTCAGCCCTGTTCATCATCCAGCGATTCGCCTCCAAGCTCTACTGGAAGCTGGGACTCGGCCTCGACGACTGGGCCATCCTCATCACATTCCTCAGCGGCGTGCCCAGCATGGTCATCAACGTCTACGGCACCGCTGCCAACGGCCTCGGCCGCGACATCTGGACCCTCACTCCTGCTAGCATCACGAGATTCGGCATGTTCTTCCATATCATGGCCATTCTCTACTTTGCGCAGGTCACGCTTCTCAAGCTCGCTCTGCTTTTCTTTTATCTTCGTATCTTTCCCACGCCGGGCGTCCGCAAGATTCTCTGGAGCACAGCCATCTTCAACTGCATCTTTGGCCTCACTTTTGTCATCGTCGCCGTCTTCCAATGCAAACCCATCAGCTACTTCTGGAAGAAGTGGGACGGCGAACACAAGGGACAATGCGCCAACGTCAACGCCATCACCTGTTCCAACGCCATCATCAGCATCGCCCTCGATTGCTGGATGCTCGCTGTTCCTCTGTTCCAGCTCAAATCTCTCAACCTGGACTGGAGAAAGAAGATTGGAGTCGGCCTCATGTTCTGCGTGGGCACCTTGTAAGGCTCACCCCCTTCCATCCATCCATCTTTGTAATGTGTCTAACACTCGCCCCAGCGTCACAATTGTCAGCGTCATGCGCCTTGCTTCAGTAGTCAAGTTCGGCTCCGGTACGCAAAACGCAACGTGGGAGTATTTTGAGGTTTCCAAGTGGTCCACCGTCGAGATCAACGTCGGCATGATCTGCGCCTGCATGCCCTCGCTCCGACTCCTCCTCGTCCGCCTTTTCCCCAAGGTCCTGGGCACGTCTCGACGATACTATGCCAACTACGGCAGCAACAACCCGACTGGGGGAAATAGCAGAAGCAGGCCGTTGGGGACAAATGCCACTTCTCAAGTGGACAGGACTCATCGTCGGATTGAGTCAAAAGGCATCACCTGTCAGAGGACGTACGAGGTGGAGTTTGGTGATAACGACGAAACTCACCTCGTTCATCTGAAAGATTTGGATCCCAAGACTTCAAGATCCGAGATTTCAGTATAACCATAGAGATATATAGACATTAATGACTAATTTATTTTTATTTCCGCTTTTGAGCCCGACTAGCTGTTCTTCAACTTCTCCAGTGCACCCCTAAGTTCGACTGCGCTTTCTCTTGACATTCGTTCAAAACTCTCTAATATTAGAGAGGCCGATTAGCAATGCTTCGAAGATGACAGCTTTGGGATACTTGCCGTCGGGTGTTCCATCAAGCGTGATGGCATACCAGTTTCCAGAGAGCCAAAGAGTGGCAGGACTAGTGCCATTACCCAACTGCCCTAGATTCTGAGGGATATCGATACGAGGAAGTGATATAGACTCTATCAAATATGAGTATAGATATAGGCTCTTAGCTTTTAGATCTAGATAGTACCTACTGTGAGTATAGAAACAAGATTCATGGTTGAACTGGAGAGGAATCTTGTCGCGATAGTCTGTCATGCCTGAACCAACCTGGCGCATAATCGCTGACTTAATAGCGTTTCCGACGTCAGGCTCAACATATATATAGCTCTCATCAGGGTCTCCAACCATAATACCGGTGTCGTAGGAAGATGGTTTACCCTCTGGACTAATCGTGGTGAACTTGGCGACTGCGTTATGATACGACCGAGAGTTTAGCCCAATCCTGCCCCTGCTGAGACGAAGTGGTTTGAGGGCGTGGTAGCGAAAGAGCATCATGTTGGATCCATGAAGCGGTGATTTGGGGAGGCTAGATTAGGTCCCTTGAGCAATGCAATCTTTCATGAACCATGGATATAATGACATAATTAAAGGGGCTGGGCATGCGCCACCCGCTGCCGTGCTATATATCAGTCTACAACCCAGCAATAAGCGGAATCTGGCCGCCTTGTGGCTGAAAGACAATGGATGGATTTGGTAAAGCACGGAAAGTCAACCATTATCCAATAAGCGCGACTCTTTCACTATGGATGCCTCCAAGCATGCAGTGCAGCCAGATAGTTGGGGGGAAAGTCAACTATATAGACTGGCTTACGAAGCCGGCGTCCACGAAATCGGCATCTTCGGTAATAGTCGAGTTTACAAAGCCGGGCTTCATCTGTCAGGCAAAATACTGTAGAGATTACCGGTTAAGGGCCAAGTTGGAGGATCAAATGAAACGTCATAGCCATCTTGGAAAAATAAGAGGAACAACTGCAACTCCATCGAGCGCACGAGGTTTCGCTTACCATGTCAGATTTGCAGCGTTTACCACATTAGATCAAGCGTGTAGTAGACCGGCATAATGTCAGCATGCATGTTTGCGCCGACATCAAGGGCCCGGTTCAATGCTGAAGATATCAGGGAGAGGCATACCTTGGCGAAACTACACCTCTTGCAAAGGCTTGTATGTGACTTACCACCATGCGCTTGTCGAATCGGTCTTGCTGGCTCTTTTACTAGTAGCATGCTACGATTAGTGTTACATTGACCTCACTGGCAACCACTGTGAAAGAGAAAATATGGCACAGGGCATATATGATATGACCCTGTGCACTTGCAAAGTAGCTTTGTCTAGTCTATGAAAGCAACGGCTTTTCTCCTCATTCGAGGGCACTCGATGGCTCAACCATGCCTGCTCCTTGCTTTTCCATTTATCAGAGATCCTCATATTGAGGAATTGTCGCCGCAGCTGAAGCTCCCTGATACACCGCCACCACTAGCAAAGATGTCCAGCATCTCTGTAATGGAAGACCACAGACCGCAGCCGTTGAGGAAGAAGGCCCAGCCAATAATGGAAAAATTAACACAGAAAAGGGCGATCTGCTTCTTGTTCTTGAAGTATGAGCCCTTGTTCCAGTTAAACCACAGCAAACTGCTGACACCGAAGCTGAACCACGCGTAGGTTGTCGCAGACTGGATCGACACGAGGGAGTCAAAGATGGGGATGGCGTTCGACAAGATAAAGCTGAGGACCCAAAAGACGGTAACAATTGTGATCCAGGTGACCCAAGCCTTTGTGGTGTTGGCGGTGATTTCTTTGGTCGCGTTCATCTTCTTCATAAGCACAACAAACACGTATTTGCTGCCGATATGGCCGTTCGCAAGAGCAGCAGTCAGGATGGCTGGGATGACAACTCCATAGGCGACCTTGGCGGGAATCAAAGGAGCAGAGCCCAAAGCAGGAGAAGTCACGTACTCTCCAGCGAGACAGTAAATTCCAATAGCCAGGAATGAGTAGAAGACGGCCGCGATGCCCATGAGCCACGTGAGAGCAAACGGGAAATCCTTTTCGGGGTTTCGCATCTCAGCCATGTACGAAACAAAGGCGTGGTGTCCGGCGAAGCCCCACACGATCTTGAGGACCGAGTTGAAGATGGTTCGGAAGCCAGGGTTATTAACGATGTTGATCTGCGGTTTCCACCCATCGGCAGCCTGCTTGGGGTCGGCGACGCCAAGACTGATCATAGTGATAAGAACTGCTCCGACGATGCTTACAATCGTGGGAATGCCGCTTTGAGCGACAAACTTCATGGTTCGAGGAATGCAGAGGATCCACGAGATGATTGTCGCGACGCCGATGAAGCCAACAGTGCACATGGCGTGTTCACTGATGGAGTTGAAGGCAATAGAGAGCGTCACGGTAGCAGAGGCGCAGCACATGATCAGCTGGATGAGGAACGCAACGGCAGCAATGACCTCCCATGTCCGGCCGCCAGCGACCTTCGCCATATCGATCACGCTGAGGCAGTGCGGATGACGACAGTAGAATCGCCAAAGCTCGTACCCGGTGTACCAGGCCAGGAGAGCAGAGCCCCATGTGGTGATGAGGCCGGGAATCAGACCAATCTCCTTGAAAGCAGAGGGCAGTCCTAGAGCGGCGATACCAAATTGGTTTGTCACCAGAGCGAATAGAGTGCTCCAGCGGCCCATGACACGGTAGTTTCTGCCTCCTTCGCCACCAAAGACACCGCCACCGCCAGCTTTCACGCTGGGAACGACTTTGATTTCAGAGCCTTCAGTCTCGAGGCCCGAGTCGTGGTCGACCTTGGGGTGGTTCGAGTCTTTGCGGTCGAGGGGGGTACCCTTTTCCATGGTGCTGGCGACCTCGATGTCGTTTCGAGGAGCAGACATGTCGACGGTTGAGGGATGTTTCACTTAGAGGATGTAGAGTGTGTGAGAGAACGCTATGAGGTCGAGGGGATGCCAAATTGTCTAGCCACTAGGACCAGAAATATGGTGAAAGGATGGGGTAATGGGGTAGAAGAGGTCTAGAAGAACGGAGGATAAGGACGGAGAGTGTGGTTGGAGATGAGCGCGAGGAGTGAGGGGATGAACTGAAATGACTGGACAGCTCTCCAGTTTAAGTAGCTCAAGCAACCAAAGGGCGGACTGAGGGAGTCTCGTTAGCCCCGGGGGTTTATCCATGGCATCGAGAAGCGGAGCGCCTGTTATTGGCAGCTTGCAGTTTCTTAGGTACCATGCGCCGAGCAAGTCACTCAAGGGGAACAGTTCCTTTGCCAGGGAAGAGAAGAAGCGGCCAGCACGCGAGCCAAGTTGTCCGATTTGACGCCATACCCCGTCACGGAACCCCCATGGGGCACTGGAGTATCGAAAACTGGGCAGCGGAGCCAAACAGCATTTGGCGTCACGCCATGACGAACGTCGTTTCCACACGGTAACCAAGGGTCGTCGCAGCCGGTCAAGAGACTGGAGGTGGTTTGTTGTGTGTCCTGCTTTCCCAACTCTGAGCAGGATCGCGGGCCTCTGTGGAGTCTTGGTGTCTTGGCATAGTTGAGGTTCCAAAACTAAGTGGAGTTTAAGCGGTAAAAAACGGAAAACGAACAAGGAATATAATGGGTCGTGAAAGATTCCGTGACTCGCACCGTAGAATCTCCTGAGGGAATGGCCAAGAATGGCCGGGCATCGTCGGGTTGGCAGCTCACGGGCGGCAAAGCGAAAGTTGGCCGCTGGAGGTCCTTCAGAGCCACTTGTCACTGTCCGCCAGGCATACAAGGATGATAGCAAGAACTAGTATTTCAAGCACTAAGAACATTTCCAAGTATTTTAGAACAACTGAATCCGGTTGGGATTGAGAGTTGTCTTGTCTTGCTGTTGAGAGGCAAAGTCCGTAGTCAGCTCTCCTCTTGAGGCTCTTCGCCACTTCCCAGTCAAGATATAGCAACCGACCCCTGCAGATTTCTTTATACAGTAGTTGGACAAACCTCAGTCGCTGCAGTCGCATTCCCAAGTACAATTAACTTTTTAGCAATCTCTATTGGTGCGTGGATTCGAATTCCAACAAGCCTGCTATCTACTGGCTGGATATCCTTCGGACCGTGTGTAGGGTCTGCCCATGGTCGTCAAAATTTAAAAGAACCACATCGTCCTTGAATCTGCTTCCCTCCGCGTCCGATCGACTCCCGCTGAGCCTCATTTTGACGACCATGAAGGTAGCAGTAAAGTTTTGAGGGGTTCCATGCGTTTTGCCGTCAGTTGGAAAGTTGATGTTTATTTCTAGAGACCGGCTCTCCTTGCAGGCTTCACTCTGGGCCACAGTATGCACAAGCAGCGGGTTTTAGGAATTATGCAACAAGCGCATCACCGGCATAGGCAACTTGGGCGCAGAGGTCTCTTGTGGATGGGACAAACCATCTCGAACCATTTGAGGGATAATGCCTCATTACCGACTCGAACCAGGAGACGGACGGAGAGCGTTGACTCCGTTATAAATTGTGGTCTCTTGCTGAGGCTTTCCTGGAGGGATTCCCAACAGAAAACGGGATCCACAAGAGAGAGCAGCCATTTGAGCCTCTGCCTTTCTCCGGTTTGGCAATAGGTACCTCAAGTTTATCCTGGCTGCAAGCAGAGCTAAAGGGTACTCGAAGAAATAGGATGTTCTCTCAAAAAAACTGCGTGCGTGAGCTCGAACAGCTTAGTGTCTCCGCTCATCGAATCTGTTGATAGGCTGCCTCTCAGCATGTGAAGATGCCAAGATATTCGACTTTGTCGAGTTCCTACAGTGATCCGAAAGGATTAGTCCACTCCATTGCGTCATGCAGGGGCGGTGTAGATCTCTACTCCTTCTAGGGACATGTTCAATTGAGATTTGAGGCGTGGCATACCCCTCGACGGATTTGCGCACTCTCGTCCAAAGCAAGGATGGATAGAACCCTTCTAGAAGCCGGGCAAGCCGCCCCGGAAAAGAGGCGGGAATTCTGGATAGCGACATGAAATCTTATTACAAAGGTTTCTTCCTCTCGTTCCGAATTTGCCTGGCGTTGAACGATCTCAGGTGAACGAACCTTTGACAAGGTAGTACATCCATGACGTCCGGACGTGATTCAGCCACAAGCTTCAGCCATATTAAGGATCTTATGTCTGCTCCTAAACTGCGGGCCTGTTTTGAAAGAGAGGCTGTGCCGTTACAAAGAGCTACCCCGATGCATACCGTAATCAGACGGTTTCCCCTGCCCGGTCCACTTGGCGCCCTCTGACCTCCACCCTTGAATTCTGTACGTAATCATCCGTCTCTCTCTTGGACTTCCCAGTTGGTCCCAAGGTACGTTAAACCTTGGATATCCGAATACATTCAATAGGATAATGATCTACATGCCTGCATGGCTGGACATGATCGCCTGGAAAACGCGGCACAGCTTTGGACTAAGAATGGGTGTATAAAGCATTGGTTACGACGGGTTGCACTGTGGCCATTTACAAGGCTTCACTTGCAATACTGCTGTGTAGCTTGCTTCTCATTTGCCCTTCGCCCATCGTATGATGGTCTCAGTTCTATCTTGACCCACTGCATGTCCCATCCGAAAAGCGGACTGGTGGAGAGTCGGGTGATGAACAGGGGTTTCTCGCACATAGCACGCCCGTTCAAAACGGGTATCCTGCTTTACAGGTAGACTAGGCCTAGCAATGTAAGCAAGAGCTTGAGAAGCATTATGTACAGCTTACTACGTAGTCTTCCTGGAGTTGCCCTGTGACTACCTACTATTACGAGAGTCGATATTACTTTAGTTGGTTGTTCTTGGCGGACCAACTCATGAGGATCCTCCATAGGGCCAGCGTATCGTTTGCTTTTTGTCCTGCTGACACTGAGTAGCGACCGATTTGAGAACTCAGTAAGCCCGTATCCGTATTTTGACGGTTACTGCGTAAAATACGCAGCGTGTTGCTGGTTGGTTCCTGAGTCTGCCTGACCTATTGCTGAGAGCAAGGCTTCGGATGAGACGGCTTCCGCGAATTATTTGGAATGTTGACTTCAACTTGATATAGTTAGTCTACCTCATCTATGCCTTTTCTCCGCGCCAGTATCCCCACGATGGGTAATAGTGTGTAGCATAGATAAAGTTTTGGGTCCGGTCCCATTCCCCCATACCGTTATGAAGCATGTGGGGAGCTTTACGTGGATCCTCAAAAATAGTGTTACTGGGGAAAGTTGACGGCAAACGAGACGGTTGATTTGATCACTCACTCCATCTCAAGGCTAGATTCGCCAAATCGCTGTTTACTCGTGTAGATTGGTGGAATGAGAGAAAGGGTCCGATTTTGCGTTACTTACCCACCACAGACACACCACAGACACACCACAGACAGATAAACATGAATCCCAGTGTCACCATTGATTGCGTTGAATAAGTAACGAGCCTGGCCTGGCCCTATAACTTTGTGTTGCGTTGTCAGCTGGTCTCTAGTCTGATCTTGAAAGCCCTCAACACTAATGAGTGACATGTGGTTGTGGCAGGCAAATCCATTTCAATGCCAAGAACAATGCAACTCCGCATCTTCGTGGCTGCATACATGCCCACTCGTAACTGTAACTTACGTAAACCCAGATAGCCAATCAAAGTCATATATTGAACATGACCACGAGATGCTCAGCCGCCAGACCCCAACCTCTTCTCTAGAATTGACCCGGGCCGTCAGAGGCAAGAGCTCTAGGGCAAGGACTCGACCAGATCAGAGTTGATGATGCGAGTGTAAGGAACCAAGGATACTGGAACGGCATGTTTTAACAATCAAGATGTAGCCTTGGACCAAGGTTGAAGTTTCTCACGAGGTTCATGAACTCTTTCGTATGGTGAAGTGAGCCACAGCGAATTGGCCATTGCTATGACTTTTGCCAGACTGTGAACATGTTCTGGCCAGCCTTGCAGCGTTGCAATGCATACTAGAACGTTTCCAGCCTTAAGTTGCTTTCAAGACAAAACCCACCACAGACTTTCCCCCATCCGGCCTTGGCCAAACCTGATCTTGTCGATCGCGCATCAGTCACATGGTGACATCTCTGGGGTAAGCAAGGAACCAGCATGATCAACAAGGGGTCAGTCAGCCCGGCAATGCTGGAGAAAGATTACCTTTCCTTCCCGTTGCCGATTATGCACTCCACGATTGCAGGATCTACACTTGGTCACTGCCTCAGAAATGCGCCTTCTGATTTGAGCGCGTCCGAGGCAATCCTTTCCGACTGTCACATCCTTGGATCGGTAGGATGATTACTACACATTGAATAAGGGGGTTTCTCAGTCTAACTAGCCCTATCTTCGTTAGCTCACAGCCAGCCACGAAACTTCGGGTCAGCGGAGCCGCACCTTAGTGCCGGATCCGGGGAGGCTAGGCCAGGATCATGTTGTAGAAGGGGTTTTTGAGTTTTTTTTATTGTTATTATCGCTGCAGGGTTCATCAGGAGATTCATGCATTGGGAATCTCAACTAATAATCTATGTGGTCTATGCTATTAGGTAGAGTCAGGTCTGTGGTGCCTGGTTACTCATGATATGATCAGGTATCTGGTGAAGATGAATTCCCGCGAGTGGTGTATACGCAGTCTCTCGTGAAAGGCTAAAACTAGACAAAGACAACTACTCAGACGGGAAAATGCTCCCTCTTCAACTGCCGGGTCGAGCTACTCTCGCTCTCGTCAAAGTCATCGTACTCGTTATCTTTGTTGCTCTTGATGACGACTTGCGTCGTCTTGGTCAACTGGATTCCAGAGGGATCTCGCTGAGCCAGCTCGACGTCCTCGCCGCCGGCTTCGATAAAGGTGGTGTTTCCTCGAGGAAAAACGGAGCCCATCTTCCTGTTGACAGTGTGCTGGGTGCTCTTGGGATGCGAGCGTGACCGAGACCCCGAGTACTCGTAGTCGTGCGGGTTGCTGGCCTTGACGACCTTTGTGATGAGCTCGGCCATGTTCATCTCGATGTGGAGCTTGACGAGGTATGCGAGAGGATGGAACTGGAGATAGACGATGTCATTGGGCAGAGACATCATTGCGATGAGAAGGATCTGGGAATTGAGTCAGTTACGGAAACGGAAGTGGAAAGATGGGCAATGAGACGTACATCCATGGTCATGGAAACGGCAATCATGGCCAGGTTGAACCGGAAGAGTCGGTTGTACTTGGTCAAGCCGTTGGCGATAAGGCGGGACCTGACGAGGTGGATGAAGTAGAGGTTGAGTCCAGCATCGATGAGTAAGAATATGACCTTTTCGCACCTATCCCAGACGCTATTGACGTGAATGTATGTCTGGTTGATTTGCAATCGCGCTGGGACCCAGATGCAGAAGACGCTGATGTTGACGGCTAACAGGACCAAGAAGATGGACAGTTTGAGCTTCCACGCATTCTGCCGCACCACCATGAGGATCGAGATTCGGTTGATGATGATCTGCAGCAGTGTTTGGATCTGAACGGCCCAGAGGAAGACTGTTGTCGCGGCGTGTTAGCTAGAACAATCTGCACAAGTCACCTTCAACGATGGGGCCTTACCGATGACGAAAAAGACAGGAAAGCCAGGCTCAATGTATTGGCGAAGGTATGACCAGGTGACGGCGCTCATGATGGTGCTGCTCGCCCATTCGGTCCATAGCAGGGCGAGGTAGATGGTTGTCCGTTTGCCGCGCTTCCATGACTTGACCGTCTGTTTCCCGGCCTTTGCTCCGGTGAAGATGCACACGCCGAGAGAGAACCCCCAGGCGATACTGGCAATGTTCATGTCATTGACGCTCGGTCGATGGAAGACATAGTCGTCTGCCAAGAGAAAGCCGCCCATTCTGTCCGTGCTCGAGAAGGTATCTCGAAGGTTTGTTAGGAGGGGAAGGGGGAAAAAAAAAGGAACGTTTGGAGCGCAACGAGGAGGAACCACAAAATGATTCTTTTTTAGGGGACTTTGACTGCATATTTGAGGGGAGGAATGCATGTCGTGTAGGCGACGCTAGAGGTAGCGGGGAGGGGGGAAAGAAGTGAAGCACATGGCTTACGGGCTCAAAAGGGGGCGTAACTTAAGCCACGGCGTTGTTGCGCTCGTCCCTTTAGGGTGTCTGGGTTCGCTTCCGCATTCTTAGCGGGATGTAGGTAGTAGTCCAAGCTGAAGCTCCAGATCCGCGGATGCGACGGACCGTTGGAGATCAGTCTAAGCCAGGACGGGCACTGTCTGCTACTCGGCCTTGGATTGCCTGGCCAAGGAAGTCCCTGGCACTCATCCAGTCTTCAGCAAGCTCATCCTGGCGAGTAACGCCCACGATCAATGGCACAAACAATACCCCGGGCCATCTATAGGTGCGGGCTGTTGCACTGACAATGGAGCAACGTCGTAGTGACAGCTGCTGTGCTGCATAGAGTTTGCAGCTTCCCGTCTTGTCTCAGGGCCTCTTGCGTTCATCTGCTCCATTCGGATCTACAGACGACCGACGAGTCATCTTCACTCCAGTGGCGCTCCACGGGTATTGCTTTTGCGGCTCCGTCTTGATGGTCGATTCCCCAAGTCCCGGGATTTCGGGATACGAAGGCTTGACTTGTTAGAGGCGCGCCAGCTAAGTCGAAAGGGGGATGGTGCACGATTCGACTCTGTGTCGAAAAAACGTGGGAGAAAAAAGTGGCCTCGACACGATTCCCATGCAGGGGGGGGCCAACCGGATTGGGCCCGGACAGATGGCAGATGGAAGGCAGAGCGGGCTGAAGGAAGATAGAGAACTTCTGAGGACCAGAGAGTCTCACTTTGACGCTCGTTGAAGGGCATGCCCTCCTTCTGCTCACTGGTACAGCATGACTGGATCTCGATAAGATCCTGCATCAACCCAAAACTGGCCCCCTTCATCTTTATTCGACGTCTCGAGCTTTGCCCGGATGAGCCCGTGCGGCTCGTGGCTTGCTGATCGCGACAGGGCGTTGATTGATTTCCGCAGGGCTATCCGTGAAGGTCGGCTCCGCGGTGGAGTCTGCGCGAGTCAGAGTCAGATCTACCGTCAGACATTCGCACGCCCAGCGTTCTTCAGAAGTGACTGACTTAAGTCTCGCGGGACATGTCTCGGAAGAGGTAATGTGAGAAATGAGAAGGAGATAAAGTCCAGGGTCTTGGCAGATCTCAGTATCTGACCTTTATATCCCTGCTTCTTTATTCTGATCGTGGGGCTGCAGAGCTCAGTGAGATGCGGGTCATGGCGTTCTAGAACCCCCAGCTACTTATCAGCACGCGCTAGGGCTAAGACGATAAGACTCTGTCCTCATCCGTGTTCGAAAACACGTGGAATTGACGATTTATTGACTTGGCTAAGCCGTCTTTGACTTGACCACACTTGCACATCGTATTCATTTGGCGATAGTGAGTGGCGATCTTGCTCATGTCTAATATCCGCACTAAAGCGGGCACTCGTAATACGAGCTTGCTTTTCAGATGCCGCGAATCCAGACGATCCATAGACAGCTTAACTATATCGTTCATTTGAGTGCTCTTTCAAAGGAGCGATTGCCTTTTCTCGCCAGTGGCATCTCATCATAGCAACTATGGTAACGGTGAAGTACAAGGCATTTTTATACGATACCGTCTGGCTTTTCACTTGAGCTGTTCCATTACTGGCCCCGGATTCATTGCGATTGATATAGCGTTTCAATAAACTAGGAGGACACGACCACAAGAGTCGGCGCCAGGCACCTCCGAATCTACGTCCAATCTGTATCATCTGGCTCTTCTGGTGTGGCGTGGGCTTCGAGAACATGCAAAAAGTCTTCAACCGGAATACAAGTAGTGATATGAAACAGCTTCATCCCAAGCTGAAGAAAGTTGAAAACAGTGTTGGGAGTGGAGTTTCATTACACCCGTCAACGATGCACAGAAGTTGAGGTCACCGAACACGCTCACCTTGGCTGCCGCCGCCGTCAAAAGTGATAATGACGGAAACTTTTGACTAATCGTAGCTAACAAAAGTCGAAAATATTAGGCCCAGTCGACTCAGCGGATGCGTTTTTCCAACCCTTGGATAGCTGAAATCTCCCACCCTATACTCGGGAGTTGTGTAAAGGCAGTCATGCAAAACCAACATTTGATAGTCTATGACAATTATGCAAGGCCGGCACAGCTCGGATCCTGTAAGAATGTTCGGATTCATGATCACTAGAAAACAATTAACTTATACTTCTTCAGTGTCGCATCATTGGAAGTAGCCCAACTACCCCTCGTCTGGGCATAATACAGAGGACAAATTGTAACATTTTCCGGAACGGTATCAACATTGCGCCGTAGCACGTGATAGATAGCATCTCCCAGTGGTGTTCCAGCAAACACAGGGAGCCAGTGGGGCAACCGTTGACCCACAAGCCCAAGGCGATTGCAGATGGCTGATGAGAGTGTGCGAGCGGCCTTGCGTCTACTTCGACTTGCTTGGGAATGTTTTCGGCGCTGCACATGGTCCTCTTCAATAATAAGAATGACTGCTGAAAGTGATTTGCTCTGGGCCGGGGTTATAGTTGGGCTTTGAGACAAAGTTGCTGCATGGGACCAATCATGCTCTAGGGAATATCGAAGTCAGCACGACGAGATTCATGCTTGAATGTGACGAGGAGCTCTTCTGGC
Organism: Fusarium devonianum; assembly: GCA_017140155.1. Lineage (NCBI taxonomy): Eukaryota > Fungi > Ascomycota > Sordariomycetes > Hypocreales > Nectriaceae > Fusarium > Fusarium devonianum. Next base: position 41,016 of record JADBHU010000507.1, on the reverse strand, counting down.
ACAGAAATCCATGTAAGCCATTCGCGAGGTGCTTGGATATCAGGCAAGAATGACCGCCCCTGGTCTAAGAATGCAGTTGAACCGAGCCATCTTACTGTAACGATCTTTTCCAGTCATGAGAACCAACGACACTGGCATCACACACCACCTCAAATGCTGCAGCCATCGCCATATCCAGGAAATGATACGCGAACACTTCATCCGCTTCACATTCCAAAAGGGCTGGATGAAGTATTGGCACCCAATCTGGCCAGCATCACCCACTTCCATTGGCTTTCTTGCTCGCATCTAGGATTCTGACCTTTTCCAACAAGACCACACTTGTTCCAATAAGTTAGGACAATCATTTAGCCTCCAATCTCAGCTCTTGCTCAAAACGACGATGCATGAGAGCAAGAGCCACATTCTCGGGGTCGCGGACAACTAAGCCGGAACGAATGAAGTTGCAAAGATTTTGAAGTGATGTCTTGTTATTCAACGCCGATTGGCAATCCATCTGAGGCGTGAAGGAGTCCTGGAAGTATCTCTGCTTGACTCAATATGACATATAAACTCTGCGTTCTTCCTTCTTTTCTGTGCTTGCTGTCTTAACCAACCCTCAAATTGGACTGTCTACTCTTGTCGTTCTGCAGACTTACAATACCTTTTTACCCAACCCTTTTCAGGTAACTTCCTTGCTTAATCCCTTTTCAGAAGCGATAGTTAACCGCGATCTAGAAATCATGTCGGCTAGCTCGGGATTGAAGGGCGCATGCACCGTATGTGGGCACATGTACAATGAGCATAACAAATACAGATGTGCCGGAAAGGACAAGAAGAAAGATAAGAAGGGCAAGACAAAGTATGTCAGTTGTAGGGCGTGGCGGTATATATGTCAACAAGGAAGTCATGAATTCATGGGGCAGCGCAGGACGCCTATCTGGTCTGCCATGATTGTGAAGCCCACCCGGGAGGGGGGCCTGGTGGGACTGGGCCTGATGGCACGTTCGCGACAGCTCCCAACGTCCAGAGCTACTATGATGGTGACGGAGGCCCTCAGTGGCAGTGGGATTCTGCGTACCAACGCTACTACTACTACGACCAGTATGGAGCCAAGGTTTGGGAAGATGATCAAGGGCAGTCGTCATCTTCGGCGTGGCAGTAGTGCACTGGACGCCTTTGATAACCAAGGTACACGATGTTGCTGGGTATCTATTTAATGCACACACTCCTTATCGATCTCCACATTCATGACCCAGTCTTCCACTAGTTGATGATAAGAATCGGGGACATTCTGGCGACCGCTAGAGCCTGATTCGGGTTTGTCAATTTCGTCCCAGCCTCGGTCTGACAGTGCGTCGATCCATGGGTGTGAGTAGATGTCTCTCCCACTGAACTCCATCTCCGTGATAACCCAACGAAATATGTCCCCCGGCGCCTTCTTGGATGCTATGTGGTTTGGTGTGTACCCTGAGACCGGAGGATGACTCTGGGACATGTCTACTTGCGTCCCGGTCCCAGGCAGGGATAGGCTCTGCTGCTCTGACCGACTCAGAGAGCGACTTTCCTCGGACGTGGCCCCGTTATCAAGCAGCCAAGTCCATTTTGTATAGAACCAGTGGTGTCTGTCACAGTTGATATGGAGCCGAACGGGTATCTCCAAGTCTTCAACACTCATGAACCCAAACGGCGGCCACGGACAGGTGGGCGGGTTCCGGAAAAATATACCTTCTGGTTCAGACTCCCAGCACTCGTGGCGTAGCCGCCATATGTCGGCCCGGGAAATCTGATCTCCAGCTTGCATGTAAAATCCTGGCTCACGGATATCCATGAAGGATTGCGGAGATCCCGTCCAAGCGGCAATTTCGGGTATCGGCCTTGACGGCACAGGAGTGTATAAAGACTTCAAGAAGGGTATGATGGCGCTTAGAGTTTTCGTCTGTCCGCAGGCTGCTATCCCGTACCACAATGGAGCTACCCGTGGTCGGCGGAGTGCAAGAACATGTGCCAATGTTTCAAGGTCTCCGCTGTCAAGCAAAGGCTGAACTACTTCGATTATGGAATCCAACCAAGGACTGACCAAGTTGCAATCAATCCCTGGCTCCCAGAAGATCCCCCAGAGCGCTGACGATAGGAAGACTGGATTGGAGCTGAGAGTCATGTAACGTGTCAAGTTGCTGTACTCTTGGTAGATGACTGAAGGCACCTTTGGCGGATTGCCGTGCGCGAAGACGGCATTGATCTGGTCTTTAGAGGGGATGACATGATCCTCTTCCTGTAGTTCGCAAGACCCAGAGCTTTGGCTTGTGCTGATCGTTGAGACGGTACTGCTCGATGGCATGCTGAAAAGTCGTAGATGCGCGGTAGAAAGCTCGGACTTGCTCACTGAAAGTTACGATTTACAACTTTTATAACGGCTTGAAGTTGGTTTGTGCGAGGCTCAGCAGCAGGTTGGGTCAATACTCGATAGGCAGTGAAGCTTTCTATGGCGCAGCGAGTTTGCTTCCTCAAGTTGTTGGTACGACGGCGTTTTCAAAAACGCGCCGTTTTGCGCCACTATAGAGTCAATTTTGACAGCATGAAGTATGGGCTCATGGCTGGTGGGAAAGAGACAAGCCCGTAAGGCAGAGGGAAAGTTTTGCGGAAATTGACAGTGTGAAGGCTCACAATCGCGTCCTCTGCTGACTGCAAGGGGTTGGTGTAGGCTGCAGTGAATGAGCTCGGACCAACATTAGCCCGTAAAGATCTCACGCATGATTCACCGTGATTCTGTGGCTAGGTGTAAGCGAGCAAAATGTCTTGGAGGTTAGAAATTGATAGCGAAAGTGTTATAAATCTCCAGATTATGATGGCATCACTGGACGTCGACGCTATAGTCCAAAATTGGACCATTCAGAAGTGGTTTTAGTCTCAATAACCATGTCTGTCCAAGTTCTTTAAAATTACCACCTTGAAAGTCAGAAAAGCAGTCAAGGGGAAAAAATATAAGAAACATCAAGGGCGGTTATCTAATTGTGTTCCGACAGACTTCTGATCAACTGAACTCCCGCCTAGCACAACGACAACATGATTCTCCAGTTGCATCAACGTCAAAATATTGACATCAGGGAAATAGATAGTAAGACTATAATTCTTCCTCGTCTATGATTTCCAGACAAATTGCCTGGAGCAGTTTGTCACTGTGGAAAACATAGGGGTCTCATATGGGGCTGTGCTTCGTGCAGCCTCAGTGGACTAGCGACGCCATGGGGCTGTGCATACCGTGCATACCCCTTTAGACCCGGTTTTCAAGCTTAATACACTCTTTCGACTCGCCCATGCTCTGGGATTTCTTGTTTCAGCATTGACCTGTTCCAAAATTAAATAATGGAGCTCCCCTGGCTGCGACGCCATGAGTTGTCGTAAGCTCAGGTTCTAATCTTCATCACGAACTTTTGAGACAAATCCGAAATCAGGCATTTTTTTCTTCTTCACCACTGGAGGCATACGTTGCACCCCCGGATCCAAACACCATTACACAATCATGTGCTTTCCAAGCCTTTTTTCATCAGGAAATAAAAACGAGACGCCACCAAGTTTACCGCCAGTTAGACCCGTTGGACTCAGAACCTCAGCAGCAACATCACGACTCGAAGGAACCAAATTCGGCAGCGGCGCCAGAATCAATAGCCAAAGCCTTTCGGCCGGAAGACTAAGCGCCGGAGGCTACGGACACGGCTCGGGGGGGGCTGGAGGCTCATCATCTGGCATCGACGGGCAATACGGCGGGATGTACGGGCCAGTGAGTGGAGGAGTATATCAAGGCGTGAGTGGAGGGGCAAATGGAGGAGTTTCTGGCGGCGTATACGCAGGTGTATGTGGAACATCACAGGGTGGAGGATATGGAGCAGCGCCTGGGGCAGCTTTCGGAACATCGCCCGGAGGGGGGTATGGGATGCTTGGAGGAGGGTACTGATGGAAAGAAAGGAGACTTGGTTTTGAGGCTGCCTCTAATGGATTGAAATAATTGAATTGCATCCGCGGAAGAGGGCGGTGTGGACCTTGATACATATGACTGGCGTCTTAGTTACATATGTCTTTTCTTTTAATGAGTCTGCGTTGGGTTAAGTTTATCATCAAGACATTTATAGACGGCTTTGTGGACCAAGACTCCTAGGCAAGAACAAATAGGCATGGATTAATGAAGATAAAGGCGTGGTCCATCCCAATTGAATCGAAGCTACTCATCTTCTGCCCACGAAAGATAGCAAAGAATTAGAGGTGGAAGACATGGGTTGGAATAGAAAAGGGAATACTGCAGCTCAAGGTGCAAAAACTCAGCTCATTGCTCGAAGGTTGATAGGATATGCTGCTTTCGGGATAGTCCGCTAGCAAATGCGAGATAAAACAGTATCCATGAATATATTTTGAATTTGACGCCTGCTATGGTAATGCCGACAATGTTATCTATTGATTGGGATTGGAATCACAGCAAAACCCGTTTTACTCTTCTGGCCCGTGGCTCGTGAGGCGTTTAAACCGCTACCCTACGTCATCTTTGCCGATCAGCCGAACACGGACATGACAGCATCGCTTGACGGGCAAAGTGGGCAGTCATTTTGGGTTTACCAAGCCTTGACTCGGCTAGTATCGATACCGATAGTTGGGGTATGTCATCGGCAGCAAGCGCTGTCTAGAGAAGCTAAACAGGTGCGCCTTCTTGAGTCTTAGTGTACAGATAACATGAGGGGATATCGTTTAACCGGCAGTGAGCCGATAAGGAGAGGCTTACGATGGGGCAGACTCCCGACACGTGGGGGCCAGGTTGCCGAGACGTTTTCCCCTCTTATGAACCATGTTGCCGACAAAGACAGCCAACCCGACAGATATTCACAGCACGGAACGTTGAACAACGGCTAGTCAGTCCGTCCCGTTAATCAAGTCTTCATGCTGCAAATATGCAGTCTCTTGCCTCGATCCGCCGACGTCGTCGCCGTCGCGTCGCGGAAGAGAATCGGAAGCGCGCAGCCCGAGCGTAAGTGGATTGATTACCCCAGACTTTCTGCCGAGTCCCGCCATCTGCATGGGCATGAACCCGAGAGTTGACGTGGGAATGCTCTATACTAGCTGTGATCGTTGCAAGGCCCGAAAGAGCAAATGCATCGAGTCGAGTCCGGGTCTCTGTCAAAGATGCCACGCGAGCAACCTGACATGCCGCTTCGACAAGTACGTGATTCTATTCGCAGCTTCTGCCATGATCCCAGGTTTAACATGCCTAGGGGTCCGCCGTCCCCACAATCTAACGAGAGCCCATCTGTTCGTAATATCGACGCAGCCCCAACAAGTCAATCGACCAGTACACCCCACGAGGACATTGTTATCGACAGCCGTGAGTGTGTGAAACCTATCGACGCCGTCACCAAACTCACATACAGTGGCAGATCAGACCGAGAGTATCCTATGGCCGCGTTTCTTGTCCGGGCTGCGAGAAGCCTTCTCGCTCGATGCGCTATCGGGACCTGAGGAACAGGACATGGTTGCCATGCAAGCGGTGGGCTTCTCTTGCTTTGTCACATCATCACCAACTCATAAACCTGTTGATAGCATATCACACGCCCGACAAACCTTTCACCACCTGAACTGACACGCCTGAACACCACCATTGATGCTTTTCCACCACGCTCCGTGGCCGACTTCCTCCTAGCAGTATGCATAAAGCATGGCATCGACATCTTCTTTTACTTTGACCAAGCTCAGATCACCGAGGAGCTTGACCAGTTTTACACAAACCCCTCATCTCAGCTAAGATCGGATCCGAGCTTCGTGTGTCTTGCATTGACGATATTCGCTTTTGGCAGCCACTGGAGCTCCCTCGAGAGACCCGGTAATTCATTGCGTACGTGCCAGGCCGAGGACAATGACCCTGGCCGTATTTTCTTCCAACAGGCTCGGCTTCTCGTGCCTGACGTTATAGAACGGCCATGCCTGAGATCAATCCAGGTGTGCTTCCTCCTGGGTGTCTATCTCATGCCGCTGAATGCGGTTGGCTCCTCTTATATCTACATGGGCTTGGCGCTGCGAAAGGCATTGGCGTTTGATCTGCACCAGAACCCAGCGGATCAGATTCTAGATGAGCGAGAGCGCGAGATCCGATGCAGGCTGTGGTGGTCCATCTATTCTCTTGAACGGTAAGGTTGCACTTTTGATCTGCTTTGATCCAATGGCCCTCATACAAGTTCCAGCATAGCCTTCTGAGAGACTAACGGACTTGGAAAACTAGCTGCACGACAATCAAGCTCAACCGGCCTCGGTCTGTGAACGCAGACATTATCAAGGCGCCGCTGCCGACGGTACTGGAGGCGTTCGACCGGACTCAGAAGTTTGACAATGTTCAGCTCCAAATAGCCTTTACGAGACTGATCATCATACTCGACCGTGTCGCCGACTCTGGGTGCGTACTCCCAGTCTGTAATTTGTTCATCTACTAATGAGGGTGAAGAGCATGGTTGACAGACGCCACAAAGCCAACGGATTCCTCAATCGTTGAAGGCGAACTGAGGGACTGGAAAAAGTCACTGCCTGCCGCGTTTGATCTAGAGAGCATTGACCCAAAAGACTCTCTTTACCGAGCAGTCTTTCATCTCTACCTCAACTACTACTACGCTTGGATAGCCATTGGCAAGGTCTCGCTCATCACCGCCGTAAGGAGCCAGTTGAGCTATCATCTGGGCAAAAGCTCAGACCCTCCGACAACTGACGAGACGGCTGAGAAGCTGTCCAAAAGCTGCACCAGAGCTGCCCGAAAACTCCTCCAACTATTCGAGGCACTGACCCGTACTGGCAACACAGCACGTTTCTCCTTCACCGACTTCCAAGGCTGCAGCATAGCAACCATCGTCTGTCTCATCGCGGGCATCCTGGAGCGGGACTCTACATATGAGACCAGAGTAAACTTTGGACTCGGCTGTCTACGCAAGATGGCAGCTGGGAGTCTGACAGCCAAGGTGGGCGTGAGATTCGTGGAAGCACTACAGACAATCTCGGACGAAGCAGCGCATAAACTCGCTTCGTCCGAGACTTTCTCCGCTGAGCCTCGAGACAAAGACGGAGAGTTGCAGCCTTCGGCGTACAACGACTGGGCTGCGTGGCTGGCCTGTCAGGAGGAGTCGCAGGGCCAAGGCGATGCGACGGCGATGGAGGCCACAATTGCACCCGCAGCCACGGACGGGCAGTTCTGGGGCCCTCAACACACTGTGGAGGAGGAGGATTCTGGGTGGGCACTAAGAGATCGAGATGGGCCTGCTCTCGAGCCGCTTGCCACGATGAGGCCGTTGATGCAGCAGCAGCAGCCGGTCATGGCGGGTTCTCAGCCAACTATCCCGGAAGATGACTTCTTGTCTACTATGTATAACGATGGGGACACTTTCTTGATTGGTCTCACGGGGCTTGATGTTTTGAACTTTGCGGGGTATGCAGCTCCTCTGGAGTGAGTTGAATATGGGACCAAGTATTTCTTGTGATCTAGACCACGGATTTGCAGAGGCTTGTCGTCAGATGAGACAGACGACTTGACCAGGGATGAGACTAATAATGCCAGGCAAAAACTGGTTTATTCTACACAAGGTAGTGCGCCGCTATGACGTTTTTCTCCAGAAAGCAGAATCTGGGGTATGGCGATGTGGAGTAGCCGTCGGGATCCTGTCTCTCAAGTCTGGTTCATCGGCAATCGGCGCGATTCTGAAAGCCGTAAAGTAGCAATCCAAATGTGAATAGTGATGACGTACTTCACATTGAAGTTCTATAGGTCGTGGTTGTACGACTGCCGGCCAGCCAAGTTTGTTGGATCGTGTGTTGTGGTACTCATTGAATCGGGTACAGCAAGTTCACATCCACAGATCAGCCACAGGCACGACTTTGCAAAGATTATGCGCAAGATTATTGTCATAAAATATCATCTGCCTAGTCTCAAAACTTGAACGCTCATAATGTATTACAAGGAAGAGCTGAATCTGATCGGGACATCACCATCAACCGGTAGCCCGTCACAGTGACTCCTATAAACCCGGCCCTCTTTCATGACAGCGGAAATAAACTTCTCTGGGTGATCAAACAATTCGATGTTATCTAGCGGATTCTCCTCCAGAACCAAAACATCGGCAGTGAACCCTTCCTTGAGCTGGCCCAGACTTTGCTCGTAACCCATCATCTTGGCCGGGTTGATTGTTGCGCTTTGGAGGATCTGGAGAGGGGACAGAGCCTGAGCACGGAGTGAGAACTCCTTCGTCTGGGCTGAGCTGAGAGGACCAAGGAGGTCGCTCCCGTAACACATGGTGACACCAGCGTCCGACGCAATCTTGAGAGCTTCAATGCCAGCCTCGAGAACCTGCTGGTTCTTAATCTGGGACTCGGGCGGCAGGAAACCCTTCCACTCTTCAGTGCCCATCTGCGCGTACGTGACGAGTGTCGGCGTCAGATACACCCCCATCTCGGCCATCAACTTGGCCGTAGGAGCATCGACAAAGTTGCCATGCTCGATGCCTCGGACGCCATTCGTGATGCAGTGCCTGATGGCCTTGCTGGTGTATGCGTGTGCCGTCACAAACGTCCCCGCATTGTCCGCACACTCAGTCATGGCCCGGATCTCCGATGACGTGAACTGCAGCTGCTCCAGCCTGTCGGTGGGTGAAGTGACGCCTCCAGAGCCCATGATCTTGATAAAGTCGGCTCCGCAGCGCATCTCGTCGCGAACAGCAGCCATGCACTCTGGCACGCCGTTGCACAGGCGACCCAATGCTCCGTGGGAGCCGCCACAGCATTCGCTCTGGTCGTACGGGCTCCTAAGATCTCCGTGGCCGCCGAACTGCGACAGGGCGTGTCCTGCGATGAACAGGCGTGGCCCGGGGAAGACGCCGTCCGCGATGACCTCTTTGAGCGGGAGCTGGGCGCCGCCGCAGTCGCGCACACTCGTAAAACCCCGGTAGAGCATCTGAGTGGCGACGTACGGTTGACGCAGCAAGGACACATCGCTGGGGTTTCCAAAGGCGCGGGAGAGGTCCGAGAAGCCCGGGGTGGCGCAGAGGTGGACGTGGGCGTCGAAGAGGCCGGGGCAGAGATATTTGCCCCGACAGTCCACGGTGATGTAATCACCAGAGGGTTGACTTTGTGCGGCTGATGAGACTGTTTCGATCTTGCCCTGGTTGACGGCGAGGGAGGCATCTTTGATGATTTTGCCGCTCTGCACATCTACTATGTTGGCGTTTGTGAAGAGATACTTCTTTGGCGCGCTCTGGATCCATGGCTTGATCCGCGCTCCGGGGACTGTATCAACTTGGGTCATTGTGAAGTTGGTGTGAGGGTAGTATGGAGAGGGAGGAAGTCTTTGATAGTGGTGCAACAGGGTGATGAGAAAAGGTAATGGGCAGAGGTAAACGGGCTGAGGTTGGAGAGTTCAGATGACAGAAAACCCAAGATGGCAGCTTTTATTGTACTCCTTGGCTCAACGCTTGGTACGGCCTAATTCCACAGTCTCAGTCGTCACTCGATGAGCATCAACCATCTTATCCAATCCCCATCCGTTGCGGGCGCATCCGGATGTTGATCACTGCAGAGAGGGACAAGTTCCTGATTCCGAGCCCTCGGATCGATGGCCCATCTCGTCGGTTCCACGTCCTATCACATCGGCTCCATGTCCTTTCCCCGCGTTCTGCTACCAGACCCGCCACAAGAGACGATAGCACCATGTGGAGATGATGCCGGGGTTAAGGTTTTGAGACCACTGCCACTAGAGACCCCCCGATAATGATATAACGAGGAGGAGCCCTCGGTCCAGGTTTCGGATCATCACCAAGCTAAACCTGTATACAACCTCATTTTCCTTCCTCATCTTTGAACATACAATTTAATCATCAAATTCAGCGGAAATGGACCACAAACTGGAAAAGAAGGAGTCTGCGCCTTTCGAGGAGGACGACCCGGAAACCAGAGGCGAGATCATAGACATCAACGATGTTTACACCGCCGAGGAAGAGAGGGCTGTGGTTCGCAAGATTGACATGGTCATCTTGCCTTTTGTAAGATTCCTTCCTTGGTGTCGTTGCAAAGATGGATTGTCTGAGACTAACACCAATGCAGATGTGCTTTGTCTTCTTCCTCCAGTACCTGGACAAACAGAGTCTCAGCTACGCTGGTGTCTTTGGGCTTATCCAGGACCTCAACCTTACGAGTTCGCAATACTCTTGGTGCAGCTCCATCTTCTACGTCGGTCAACTCGTCGCCGAGTACCCGTGTATATACCTCATGAGCAGGCTGCATCTGACCAAGTTTGTGGGAGCCACCATGTATGTGCCCTGCTTCCATTCTACTCTGGAGTACTTCCCCGTATTGCTTCGTATCAGGACTGACATATTGTTTCGAAACACAGCATCATCTGGGGCATTGTATGCATGTGTCTGGCCACACCGAAGAACTTTGCTGGCTTTGCTACAGTCCGCTTCCTCCTCGGCTTCAGCGAGGGCGCTGTGTCGCCAGCGTTTGTCACCATCACTTCCATCTGGTACCGAAAGTCAGAGCATACTCTTCGAACCGCTCTCTGGGTAACAATGAACGGCGTCGCGCAGGTCGTCGGCTGTCTGCTGATGTACGGCATCGGGAAGAACACGTCTCTTGGGCTTGCCCCCTGGCGCACGCTCTTCCTTGTCTGTGGCGCCATGACGACTGCTGCTGGCATTGCCTTTTACACACTCATGCCCAACGGCCCTCGCGATGCCTGGTTCCTGAGCCCTCGGGAGCGTCAGGTCCTGTCTCTGCGAATGGCCCAGGATCGCGAGGGAGGCGACAAGACCAGCTTCAGCTTGGGTCAGCTGCGCGAGACCATGATGGATCCCAAGGCCTGGCTGGTGTTTTGCTTCGGTGTCCTGGTGACGATGCAGTCTCCCGTGCTCACGTTTGCATCGCTTGTCATCAAGTCGATTGGGTATACGCCGCTTCAGACCATGCTGTATACGGCGCCTTCAGGTGCAGTCCAGATCGGTCTGCTGTGGGTGGGAGTTGGGCTTTGTGCCTTGTTTCCAAAGCAGAGAGCACTGGTGGTGCTGGTGCTGATTATCCCGCCTTTGATTGGCACCGTGTTTCTGATGAAGCTCGACGTTAGTGCAGGCTGGGGATTGATAGCTGCCTCGTGGCTGGTGAGTCTGCCCTTTGATACCGCTTTTTGATAGAGTGTGTCAACTAACTGGTCTACTACTACTAGTCATCCTGCATCACGGCGACAATGTCGATTCTCCTTTCCTTGTCTGCCTCCAACGTCAAAGGCAACACCAAGCGAGCCGTGGTCAACACCATGTTCTTTATTGGTTACTGTGCCGGATGCATCGGATCACCGCAGCTCTGGACCCATGGGCCGCGATATCGGGAGGGTGTCATCACCAGCATCGTCACGTGGTGCACGCTCTTCTGTGTCATGATTCTCTACCGCTTCCTGTGCACGAGAGATAACAAGCAGAGGGACGCGGCGTCTGAGGGGCATGGGGCTGAGGAGGTTGTGTTGGATAAGAATGGGCTGCCCAAGTCTGATGTTACGGACAAGGAGGACAGATCTTTCAGATACAGCTACTGATCTCTGACCTTGAGCCGTATACAACGTCTAGAATTAGATCGGTGCTGCTAGGTACTCGGCCGGGAAGAAAACAGACAATACAACCCCTATAGTGAACAAGACTTGTTTGTACAGAAGAGCGAGTGTCAGCATGTTAGACTCTGTTCGATTCAGTTAGCCAGGGCGAATTTAACATGAACAAACAAATAATTTTGTACAGAAGAGCCTAATACGCAGTTCGAATATCGACTTGCACTGTTTTCTCTCTCGCCCATTAGCCTGAGTGGTCCCTGCTTTAACCTGGGCTGGCACTATTTCCAGGCAAACCTGGTCCTACATAAAGTGGAAACCTCGATCTCTCGAGGCCAATCTTATCGAGGAATGAACGCCAGCTCCCTCGGGTTTATCTAGCCAATGGCTGTTTCGGCCGTCTCCCCGGTCCCGCAAGCGCGCATGGCCAGCCCCAGCCGTTGCCGGCGCGCCCGAGAAGCCTCTTCCGATCTGGTCACAACGAGCTGCTTCGGCCGGGGCCGCTCACAAATGTAAGCGAGATCTTGTACCTTGGCCGCTATCGTCGGAAGAGTCCAGATCACCCAACATATTGGGCATTGACTGGATAGGCCCGCTGCGGTAGAGAACAAGTCGGAATCGACACCTGAATGTCTCTGGTTCTAGTCATGCGGCACCAGTTATGGCGCTTGCTTTAGGAGTCCTCTAGAAGCAGCAACTTGGACTTCAATGAGACACTTAGCCACACCTTTCGTACAGGGACACGATTGTTCACGGGTCTAAATTTAGACCAGCGGAAGCAGCGAGTGCAGGCTAGATCGCTAGGCTCGCCCTAAAGAGAATACGAAGTTCTAGAAGGTCTGCTGCCGCACTTGAATCAGAACCCAGTTTGTAATTTGAGACGCAGGGGGACTGTAATACGAAGAACGCTACTGGTTCGTCTACTTTTAAGCCCTGTATTTAGTGTGGTATCGCTCTTTGGAGCATGGACGGTGGAGTCAATCTGGTGCGGGTAGTGGATATGCAAAAAGTCCATGCACTACAAGTCTAGAGCGTTTCTCGTATTGTTCAAATTTGCCCCGTAGCTAGCAAGAAAAGTGAAACACGGGACGAGTATAGATACTCGCTTGATCCCCGAAATGTGGTGTAAGACGGTTCTTAGCATCGCTCTACATTTCCTTCCAAGCATACAGCTTGCGATTATCCAGTTTTGCCCATCATGAAAGGCCCAACCACCGTCGCGTTTGCTCTCGTTCCCTTTGCCGCCGCCTCGCAGCTCGTCTGGCCTTCAAAATGGGACGAAGTCGAGGATCTCTACACCATGCAGGGTGGATACAACAAACGTGGTTTTGCTGATGGTGAGTTCCTTGACAGCCGCCTTGGCCAAAGGAGACTGACTGACTGACATGCCAACCCTCCTCAGCCCTTACAACATGCTCCTTTGGCAACAACGTCCAGGGCCAGCAGAACTCGGCCGAATGGATCCGAACAGCGTTCCACGACGCAGTCACGCACGACGCCAAAGCCGGCACGGGCGGCGTCGACGCGTCCATCTGGTGGGAACTCAAGCGACCCGAGAACCCCGGCAGCGCCTTTGAGAATACGTTTGGCTTCTTCAGCGGCTTCCACAGCACACGCGCCTCGGCCTCGGACCTCCTAGCCCTGGGTGTCGTCGTGGCCGCGGGCGCATGCCAAGGACCCAAGATCCCGCTCCGAGCCGGCCGCGTTGACGCCTACAAGGCCGGGCCTGCGGGCGTGCCGGAGCCGTCTACCAACTTGGCCGACACGATGAAGGCCTTCACCAAGGCTGGGTTCAGCAAGCAGGACATGACGGCCATGGTTGCCTGTGGACATGCCCTTGGCGGTGTTCACAGCGTCGATTTCCCCGATGTTACCGGAATCAAGGCGGATCCCAACAACGACACCTCGGTGCCTTTCCAGAAGGACGTCTCTTCTTTCCACAACGGCGTCGTCACAGAGTTCCTCAGCGGCAAGACAAAGAACCCCCTGGTAGTCGCAGCCAACAACACGTTGAACTCGGACAAGCGCATCTTCTCTTCCGACCGCGCCACGATGAAGAAGCTGGCTACCACGGCGGGCTTCAACTCCATCTGTGCCGACGTCTTCACCCGCATGATCGACACCGTGCCCAAGAGCGTCAAGCTGACCAACGTCATCGAGGCCTACGACGTGAAGCCCTACATCACCGACATGTCCCTCAACAGCAAGGGCAACATCCATTTCCAGGGCTCCATCCGCATGAGAGTGACAAAGGGCAGCGGCCGAGACGCCGACGACCTTGCCGTCAAGCTGGTGTATGCCGACAGGGGCGGCAAGAAGAGCAAGACTACTGTGGCCGCGAAGCGCGCCGACTGGCAGGGCGGATTCAGCAGCGGTACCACTGACTCGTTTGTGTCATTTGAGTTTGACACGACGATCAGTGGCAAGACCGGCATCAGCAAGTTCTGGGTGGAGGAGACCGTTCCCTCGACCAAGGTCACCAAGACGCACGACAACCAGAAGACTGGGGGATACAAGGTCGACGATACCGTCCTGTACCAGCTTGCCGACTCCTGCTTCAACGGCGACGCGCTCTCCACTGGTTCAGCGCCAATGGTCGTCACGGCCATGGTTCGCGACAACCGCGCCAAGGATCCCTTGACCCTGCGAGTTACCAACAAGGTGGGGATCAAGGGTGTCGTCGTCCCTCGGCTGCAGACCGAGGTGGCAAAGTTCAAGGCTACGGGCAAGAAGGCCAATGGATGGACTGCCTACCAGGCCAAGGCCACCATTAATGACAATGACACAAAGTTTGATATCGCTCTGGGTGGTAGCCAACCTGTTGCTGTTGAGTTTTTGGGTACTAATGTCATGACAAACCCATGCCCTTCTAAGCCCTCTAAGCCTTCTTATTAGCTTTGCAACACATAGACTTGCTTAAATTTTTTTTTTATCTGTTACCGGACATAGCCAGGCCTTCAAACTTAATTAAGTCAGTATTATCAAGTACTATCTGAGTCACTTAGAAACGGTTCCGACGGTGAGCACAGAGCCATCATCGCTCGTGATATTACAGTGCCATTTACTCCCGTGCGCCGTTTACATACGCAGAAACGCTCCCAGACAAATGCAAAACCTTGATCACGCCAATCAGCATGTCTCAGAAGACAAAGCTAAACAGAAATATCCCGACTCTCGAGTATCGCTTCCAATTCTCGGAGCTTGGCAGGCTTGGTGACGAAAAAGTCTACTCCGCTCCGAGTTGCTTCGGCCCGCGTGCTCTCGGATCCCAGCCCGGTTATGGCCAGCACCAGAGACGCTGTGATATTGTTGTAGCGCTCAAACTCGCGTATTTGTCGAGTCGCCTCGAGTCCATCCATGACTGGCATCGAGATGTCCATTAGAACACATGCGAATAGTCCTGGGTTTGCTTTGTAAGACGCAACGGCTTCTTCGCCGTTGGTTGCGGTCTGATATGGCTGCTTCAGCTTCTTCATGAAGCATGTGAGCATCTTGAGATTTATAGGGTTATCCTCCACCAATAGAAACTGGTGTTTCTGGAAATAGTCTTCTGCTGGGACTGGACCTCCAAACGGGCTGTCTAAGACCGAGGGGCCAGGAGTCGGTGGCTGGCTGTACGAGGCCGTGTCTGATGGATTTGGCAGCGACCTCTGCATCGAGGCCTGTGGGTTAGCTTGGGATTCAGCCCAGAGGCTCAAGACTCTGGAAATAGCCCTCTCCAGTTTGTGAGGGCTTAGACTAAGATGAGTTAGCAATAGAACGCAATGCAAACGGAATGACAGTAATAGCTTACGGTTGCGAGACAAACTCGTGTAGCCTTGCGTGGCCGGCGGATTGGTAGAGTGACTCGTATCTATGCACGACCAACGCGTTGGCGCACACTACAAGGACGGGCAGCTCCTCCCACGAGGCAGCTGAATTAGACAGGTCATACATAGCATTGTTTGACAGGATAACGACATCAGGGGCCAATTGTTCAGCGTCTGACTTTGTGCACAGCCTCATGCCGAGATCATCACAGCACAACCTCTTCATCAGACCGTCTGTCGTCAGAACCCTCTGAGAAGGGGCAGCTCCCAGACTCTCGATTGCGCTGACCACACGAGCACGCAAGCCGTGACATGTGCCGGTAGGCCCGTAGGCCATCGTCGGCTCGCTGGTGGCTGGAGCAGTCGTCTCCAAAGTCATTGGCAGCGACACCGTAACTCTAGTCCCCACGTTGACTTGGCTGGTGATGGCGATGCTGCCGCCGAGCTGAGCTGTGATCCTTTGGACAAAACTCAGACCCAGGCCTGTACCAGTCGATAGTTGGTTCTCCTGTGAGAATGGCTTAAAGGCGCTATTCCGGAGAAACTCATCGCTGATCCCTCGCCCGGTATCTTCAACAACCAGCGTGACGGTGCGTTCCTGACTGTTCGCCTGCTCTGGTTGACTTTGGGTAATTGAAATCTTGATAACACCCTGTGCTGTATACTTGAGCGAATTTCCAAACAGGTTCATGACGATGCGGCGAATCGCCCCTGGAAGCGTGCGGAAATGCCACGAACATGAGGAGTCGTACAGCAAGAAAACAGAGACGTCTCGGTTCTGCAACTGGCGTTGTCCGTAGCTGCTACCAGTAGGGTTCAGTTCTTCTGCGGCCAGCATAGAGTCCATGCGCCGGATGGCTTTGACGTCGGCGTATTTCTGACTCTTGGAGCGGGTGAACTCTTGCGCAATCGACATGTGCTGGTAGATGTGGCCAGCGTGGACGCTCTCTACCACATCCTCCACCAAAAGATCGAGACGAACAGCTCGTGTCAACGCCCCTGCGTTAGTTATTTTCGACGAGTCATTTCCATCTTCTAGTTGTTCCCGAGGCTTGCTGTGTAGCTGGTCTGGCTCTGCTGACTTGTTCACCTTGGAATAGTCCAGCAAATGCTCCGTTGTGTCCGAGAGGGTTCGACAGCATGTCTCGATCATGTGAGCGATATTCTGCTGCGTAGCCCCCAAGCCAGAATCATTCAGCAGCTCCAAACCAAGCGTGATGCCGTGCAGCGGAGACCGTAGCTCATGCGATATTGACCCAAGAACGTCGGATTTGGCCTTGTCGGCCGCCGCAGTCTCGAGTCGAAAGGCTTCTGAAGCCGCAAGTGTTCCAAGAACCCTCAGGAATGGCAGTTCGCTGTCCTTGTCGAACTCATAGTGAGGTGTTTTCGAGCACATGAAGCCACCAATGGACCAGGTACCTTTCTGTGGATCCCAAATTGGAATAAAGGCAACACTGCGAACGCCAGAGAAGACTCGGAGCAGCTCTGTTCCCTCCTGTATCGGTCCGGCTGTGTTGCGGTTATCTTTTAAACTAAGCTCTGAGAGCGGGAGGTCCTCGTTTGCAGTGGTAGGGCTTTGGTCCTCTAGAGAAACGGCATGCGTTTTGTCGAGGCCGGTGATCTGATGGGAGGCAAAGTCAAAGATGCAACCTTCTGGGTATTTCTGGAGCAGATGGGAGAGAAAAGGCTGTGATAAACCACCGTGGCTGGTCGAGTTTGGAATCGAATCCACCTCCTGGGTCAAGGAGGAACCCAGTATCTGACAAGGGAGCTGCAGCTGAGTGGGTGCACTACTGTTTACACTCTCGCTGGTGTACACGTTTGGTCTAGAAGATGACCGCTCACGTGACGTTTCTTGGTGGTTGTCGTCGTTAGGTGAGGGAGCAACATGCAAGCCACGAGAATCTCCGCTGAAGAAAGCACATCCGTCGACCTGAAGCGATTCCCTCGTGACGATGGCTGCGTCCAAGAATGGATTCGGAGATTGACGCTTCTCAGGCTGGTCCTCGGGAAGATGCAAGCGGGTAGGTTCGGTGGTGGATGCAGACTCAGGTTGTCCAAGGTCAGGGCCAGCCTGAATCTTGTTCAAGACCTCATCAGAGGTGCATATTTTTGAGTCAGTAGCCAGGTCCAGTTGAGTTTCGAATGAGCCGCCTGTGAACCTTTGGAGGCCGACTATCATCTGCATGCTGCGCTTCAGCGTATTCTTGACCCGGTTACCTTCAAGGTGATCCATGATGGTCTGTGACAAACCGCGCAAGACATTTGAATGCTCTTCTTGCCAGTCAGCGCCTGGCGTGGAGTTGATGACGCACAGAACCCCGATGTTGATGCCCCGAGGAGACCGGATAGGTACAGCAGCATAGAACCTAGCAAGACTGCCAGGCTGGCAGTACGGGCTGGCGGAGAACCGCGGGTCAGTGACCAGATCTTGAACAATGACAACGGGCAGCGTGTCGGAGGAAGTCTCGTGTAGTGTCCGCTCAATAGCGCGCAGGGTGTAGTCGCAAACCCCATCGTTACGGGGAATGTGTGTGCCGCAGAGCCAGAATGAGTCGCGACCGGCCTCCGGCCTTGAGCTAGGTATCAGAGACGTTGTTGGAGTAGCCTCGGCGACAATGTACTGCTCCGCCTCGTCAAACAGAGATATGAGTGAGCGCTCAGTCACGGTGCGGCAGGTTGCCAGCTGAGCAAGACTTGTGAGGATGGCATCATGGGACGTTGAGAGGTCAGCGCTGGTGACCTCGCTGATGGGACGACATGTCTTGCGCAGCAACTCATCGTAGCTGTTTCAGGGGGCGTGGTAAGCGGATGTGCAGATGTGCAGGCGATGCTCATGCAGTAAAGCAATGCTGCCTGTGCCAAACATACCGTGCGGTCTCATACTCACGTATGTTTTCAGATACCCCAATGCCTTTGGTGGCCGACATGTTGTCACCTGTCAAACTTGGACGTCGCCAAGTGTAAGGGAGGGTGACTGGCGGGTACTACTTTGGTGGTGTGGAGTGGTTGAGGGCGACACTTGGATCCCAGAACTGTTTGATTATCAGAATTCGGTGGCGAGAAGAACGAATTGTGCCAAATTTCCCATGCCCTCTTTCTCGCACCCCGCTTGGCTTATCACCTGGAGCAAAGACTCCGATCCCCACCTGTGACATCCTTATCAACTCCACAAGCAGTCCATCATTGGGTTGGATGCCACAGGTGATCAAGCCACGCGCCAGACCCATGACACCACAGTACCCTGTACCTTGACTGCGGCACGTACCCGCTGGCAAGGCCTGGGCCAAGGGGTCCGTCCCCTTGAAGGTATAACGGGCATTTAGGCTCAAACCCCGACTTGTTGAACCAGTGTTGACGTCTGGCTTGCCGTTTGACGTACAATAGCCCGCACACGTTGCAAAGCGTACAAGCTCCAAGGGGACCTCGACGCCACTTTGGTGTCTGCGTTGTTTGACACGTTGTGCAGCAGAGGCTCGGGGCTCGCCGCGCTGGGTTCACCTGCTATTATTGATGTGTAAGAAAAACGTATAAGTTACTTGCACCGCCAAAAGAAAAAAAAAAAGAAAAAAAAAGAGCCAATTTCTCTCACCTGATGCCGCTGTCGTTTGCTGGCCTCGGGGGGGCCTTCACCACGGGCCTGCTTGCCAGCCGTCTCGTGCCGTTGCGTGACTGACGTTGTCGCCGTTTCTGAGCGTCTCGCAGAGCGGGCGCTTGGACAAGATGATGAGCGGTGCCGTTGAGCGTGACGAGTCTCGGTCTCGTTCGCTAACGTGGCGGCTATGGCCGGTGTCTGGAAAACGGCAACATTGCCCAGCGGTTGGCCGATGAATTCGACTTCTTGATCGCTGTACCGAGCCTGGGAGCGGGGTGTTGTAAGGTTAGAGAAGATGACATTGTGGACAAACCCCAAGGATGGAAAACAGTCGAGCACTCACCAGTCGGTAGGTCTGCTTGGACCTGGATGGCCCGGGATAAACGTGTTTTGCTGGCGGGAATCCCCTCGCTCCGGGACGGGCAGGGCGAGCTTGGCAACGACGGTTCCTACAGCGGATCCTTGGCTTGGAAGGAGACTGATCTGGGTGCTCTTCTATCGACGAGACAGAGCGATGGGAGTGATACGACGGCAAGGGCGAGTGGTACATTGTTGGCGTTGGCTCGATGTCTGCGACTTCGATGCTGAGAAACGGACCTGGAGATCGAGCCGTTTTGTCAGACGAAAAGTCAGGGTTCAATCCTCGCCAAGCCTCTATGATGTCATGCTACTGGATGATAGCGCTACTGGTCGCACACAGTGTTTAAGCCAGTTGATAACACCGGCCTCATGTCCTGATCCGCTAAGCCATGGTGTTAGCCCTCACCTCCTGAGCTGCGCAAGGGATCGCTCAAGACCAACCTGATCCACTCATCACCCCCTGCGTTGACAGGATCTCTCCCTGCTCTGCCTCTGCTAGATCCTACGCAGTGATGGGTGGGGCAGTCATGGAGGGCTTGGCCCCGGTGTTATCGTGTTATCCCCCCGTACTTGCAGTAGGATCACTCCCTGTCTAGTCAGCCAATTTTCCTCTCCTCTTTTAGAGATGCTTGACAAAGGATCAATGGGCCAACCAGAGAAGGAAACAGACCAAGCTGGTGCCGTATCATATACTCGTCTTTGACGTTTAGGAGTCTCGGGGGGCCGGAGAAGCACATCCGTTGAGTGTGCCACACTTGCACAGTCTGCACTACACAGTCTACACTAGACCCCACGAACGTCGAACGTCACTCACAGCGCACAGCACGTAATCAAAGTTGTCCTCTGGCATGTAACCCCACAATCTCCAAAGCCGACTTTCGGGATTCCCATTCTTGAAACCGCATGCTTTTGGGGTGGGATTCCTGATTCGTCTCAGCCCGCTCAGCCAAGGATGTCACTCCACCGCCAGCCAAGCGGCCAACGCAGCACCAACCGTCTCCTCCACGACGTGTTCCATGCTGCCGTATACACAAGCGAGGTCGACGACAACTTGACGTGCCCTATATGCATGGCGACATTCGTAACTCCCATCACAACACCCTGTGGGCACCTCTTCTGTCTTGAGTGCATACAGAAGCACTACGAAACCTGTCAATGCTGTCCCCTTGACAGAAAAAGGTTCCGGGCAAATCGAGCAAGACCCTCGAAAAGCATCGCGGATGAGCTGGCAAACCTGCATGTGCTCTGCCCAAACTTCCTGCGCGGATGCACTCGTCAGATGAGACGACATAGTGTTGTCGCGCATGCCATCATGGGTGATCATATGCCGCACAATCACGTTGTCAAGAGTAAACCACAACCAAATAAAATTCTACTGCAGTAATCTCTGCGCCCGCCAAGACCTATCGATCAGCACTATACTGCTTTGAATGCTTTTCCCCTCCGCCAGTCATTCATCAAGCCTTTCTCGCCCTGGAACGTTGAAACGCTGTGGTAAGTTCCCACAGTTTTCAGTCAAAGATCCAATACAACCGTTGGCCTTCTACTTTCCAGAAAGCCGAGGGCTTGCCGCCCCGGAAAAGCTCCTTGCCGCACGTCATAGTGGGCGTTGCGGTCAACGTCATCACTAGAATGCGCATCTCGTGCATCAGTGCGCGGATGCTGCCTGTCTTGTCCACCTCGGTCACCATGATAGCTACACCCTTTATGGCCACCGTTGACGTGGGCGAGGACTACTGGCTGGCTCAATCCTGGGCCATGTTTCATTATCCTGTTAACCGTGACGGAACGGGCTAAGAGACATCTGCAATACCTAAAAGCTAATACGTCCCAGTATTTTCACGGCCTCCAGCCTTGTCATCTCGGGCGCCTATCCTTCAGAGATGCAGCCCCTCGAAGGTGGCTTCTTCAATGCAGAGTTGCTCAGTTTGGCAACTCGGTCGGCCTGGCTATCACTGCCGCCATTGCAGCTTCAGTGACCGAGCATTGGGGTGCTGGTACACACGACGACGCACTGATGAAGGACTATCTTCCTGCTTTCTGGACTATCTTTGCTACTTGCTCCGTCGCAACTGTTGTTGCTTGGTTGGGGCTGAGGAAAGGGGGGTTGTGGGCAGGAAACAAGGTTGAGGATCTCAATTCGCCTCCATCTTGGAAAATGCCTTGTGCTATGGCTTTTTTCAAGGTTCTGGAACTTACTTCTACAAGTTTGCCTGACTTACTGCAGGGCTGCTGGCTCGACTCACTTCAGAATAGCCACTTTATGACAAACAAAGCGGAAGACTAAGCATCATTGTGATTAAAGCAAGTATTACTTCTCTATAACGTTCCTCTATGAGCTAGGTTTGGGTATCGTAAACGGCGAGTTGTCTCTTGTTATGTAGATCTCCCCGACCAGGATAAGACTGCCGATGGTCATTGCAATCGCAATGATGGGAAAATTCACGCGCGCAAACTCATGACTCTTGACCTTTATATGTTTGCGGGCCAGGATGTCCCGCCAGAGGAGACCGGCCAAAGAAGCGCTAAAAGCAGTGCTGAAGGCTCCGTAGTTGACGCCGAGTGCCATGCTGTACACGGTGGCCCAGAATTCTCGGTTGGTGATGGGAAGGCCGTTGTCGTAGTGGATTGCCTGCCAGGCCTGTATGACGCGCGATAGCAGGATGGTTGTACCAATGTTGGTCCCCGAGAACTGTACGCGAATGAATAATCCGTTGAAATTTGGAACTTCCTGCTGGAAAAGAACTTACATTGCACAAGACGACGGATAAGAACCCCATGCCTCCGATGCAGCCAACGACTCCAGTCTTGTCTACCCAGTGATCCCAGCCGTGAGCAAAGACGCCTACCCAGCCCTTGTTGACCAACCCCTGAACGAGAACAAACATGGAGAAGGCAAAAGGAATAAGAGCGAGCGGCAGATGGGATAGTACCGCCATGACGGTTGGGAACGTTTCTTGTAGCCAAGCATACAAAGCAGCAGCCTGGGATACCAGCGTCGCTCGCTCCTCTTTGACTTCCGACTCCATATGATATTTTTGGTCGAGCTGATCGTTCATCTCTGGATTGGGAAGCGTAAAGAGACCTTCTGAGCGAGTAGTATTTACTCCGCTCAGTGTTGATGGGTCTTTGGGGGAAGATTTTGCTGTCGGGACAGGCGATGGTGGAATAGAGCCTGATATGATGACGGGGCTAGCGTTGGTACTTCCCGACAAAAGAACTTTGGGAATCGGACCTCGAACTCCCAGCTTGTTCTCAACCGGAAGGCTCTCAAGGGGGATGCCGTCGCTTGATTCGGTATTCTTGGCAGACTGGCTATCGACAGTGGGATCTCGGGTTTTCTCCTCGATGATTGTGGGGTTTGTGTCTACACAGATTTGTTGCTGCTGCTGTTGCTGGTCTGTCATAGACGCCTCTTCAAGCCTTCGCAATCTCCGTTCCTCTCGCGCCTGTTCAAGCTCGTGTCGATACGCAGCGGCTGTCTTGCGCGTGTCGTGTCGATGGAGCCACCCAGACATTATATCCCAGCAAAACATAACGAAAGCCGCGGGTAAGGTGACCCAGAAGACTGAATGCTGGCCGCTACCTGTACTAGCAGCGTTGAGAGCCAAGACCGTGATGAGGGTTGCTGCCATGATGACGGCACCGAATGCCGCGCCCTTTGAATCCAGAAATGGGTTCATGATCTCCTCGAGCGACAGTATCATGCCCTGTTCGCCTTCCCGCGAGTTTTCCTGCTCTTCTGCCTGGCGACGAACATACGGGATGTTGGGGTTTACGGGTTTCTTGCCGAGGGCTTCGGTAGGGAGCTCGTGCATCTTGATTGATGAAGGGATAAGATCCTCGTTGGCAAAGACAACGTAGAGAAGAAAGGGAAAGAGAACAATGGCCGTGACGACGACCGGAACAATCATATTGGCGGTATAGTCGATGAATCTGATGCCAAAGGCCCCAGCGAGGACCAGGTTGGTCGGGTTGGAGGAGACGAGGATTGCAGATGAGATGTTGGCAACGGCGAATTGCGTAAAGATCCACGCCCTGGGATCCTTGATGTTTCTCGACACGCGAGTCATGTAGGCCAGGAAAGCAGTGCCCGACAAGATGATGGGATCGTTGCCGACAAAAGTGCCCAGCGCAAAGAAGAAGGCGTAGAGGTAGAAGAAGAGCTTGTGGCCGACCTCGCCACCCCACTGCAGGACCTTGAAGGCGAGATACCTGATGAGGCCAGAGGCGTCGATGGAGATGGCGATGTAGGCCAGGGTGATGAAGAAGATCATGATGTCGAGCGGGTGGATGCTCGCGGCGCCAATGGTGCCATCGTGGACTTCCTGGCGCCCGATGGCCGAGATGGCGAGCAGGAAGAGGTCGGCGATGAGAGGAGCCGTGACGAAGTTGATGGGGAAGTCAAAGCGCATGAAGCGCCTCGAGCACTTGTTGTGATTGCAGTCCGGGCCATGTTGCGGTCTTGGGGAGATTATCCGCAGTGAACTCAACGAATGCAAGCCCCAGTTGACGATGGGTTTCGGGACGTAGATGGGGACGTGGAATGGGAACAGAACGATGATGTCTGCGCCTTGTGAGAAAACAAAGAGACCCGATGATGAAATGGAGGGGACGCAACTCACTAGCGATAACAAAGACGACCAGAGTAACGATGGAGCGCCAACTCCCGATGGCGCTTGTGTCCGTTAACCCGGACATGATGCATGTTGAGGGACACAAGTGACTTGACTTTTGATCCCTGGGGACAACTCGATTGGGACTCTGCTTATCCTTATGATGTTTTGAAAAATGGCGCTTTTCGTGGGTGGCATTGGATGCGGGGAAGGGATCTTCGCTGGACGGGGGCTGAGCAGGGCTACGCTTGGACAAGGGGGCGCATGCAAGAGGCGGATTGGGGTAAGGAGTGCGACTGTGGTGTTGAAGCTGAGTGGCAATCTCACCAAAGATTCGTCATGTGGTTTGAGGAGGATTGATGTCGCTTGGGTAGAAGATGGGCTGTTTGGCTCATCTCAACTCGGGCAAATGCTGTGCTTCTCTGGAGTCTGTGATTAGCCGTCACTCGCCCAAGCACTAACGTAACCCTCTCGCTGCCGCCAAGTTTGAGTTATCCTGGTGCCTAACAGCCCATCACCAGTCGGCCAATCACCGAAATCAAGCATGACGGTGATCATTGTTCGCTATCCCCGCTAGAACAGGACCCGTCCCATGGATGATGATGGGTCCGTGTCTCCCCCCGGACGCTCTAGCTTCCGCCCCGTTAACTACGGTAAACACAATACTTTGTGGCTGTGCTTGGGTGGTCAGCAGAGTCTCACCTCTGCAGGCGAGCAGGGGAGTCAAAAAGAGGATGCCTGGTTGTGTCCCTGCTACGCAAACATTGAGTCTACTGTGTCTTAGCCTGGTGATGAGCAAGGAGTGGCTTTCAGCCATCTTCGTTATCCTGCTATGAAAAGCACCAACTTTTCCGCTTTTTATAATGCCCCGTCAACTCCATCATGCCTCTGCACGTGTCGTCGTCCAATTGCCGCTCTCACCAGTCTCTGCCCTGCCAAGTCTCTCCCCCCCCACAGAGGAGACCATGCCAGTAATTAGAGATGCCGGCGCTATCTGTCTCCGCTGCGGCCTTTAGTGGCGCTTCTGTCTCGGCGTTGCATCAGCGAGCACTTAATGACTCTCACGATCCGCTGCAGGTTATCTGCGCATGGCCAGTCTCGGGCCAATACGGCACCGGCACCAGAGTTTTGTACGTCTTATTGTCTTCTTACCATCACCGGATGGAAGACACAGTACTAATGAGTATCCCTTCCGTAGATACTACGTCCTCATCGCTACATGTCTCCTCGCCCGGAGGGAAGAATGGCTGGTGAATCCGTGTCTGGCAGCGGCATTGGTGTTGCCAGCCATCGCGTCCATCCATGGCATCGTCCTCGCAGCGATGCACAATCCGAGTGAGCAATACGAAACAAATATCAATCAATATTTACTAACTCCGTTAATTCTCCAGATGCCGTTGACATGGACGTGTATGGTGCCTTTCAGTTCTGCGCAATCGGCATCCTTGCCGCCCCAGTAACAGTCATGCTGTCTCGAACCTACTTCAACGATCCTGGCCGAAACACCATCTTTGCCTGGACATTCCTCCTTCTTGTTGGTACGCTAAGTGCACTTCGTGGTTAGCACTGCCTCTAATACTCCTCAGGACTACTCTGCATGACCGTCGAGTTCTACCGGATCGAAACCTTTGACTGTACCCAAAGCAGCTCAGGCGCCCCCGTCTCATCCAACGCGGCAGAGTTTCCATACGTCGACGGGAACAACTGCGGCCTCATCTGCTCAGTCCAAGACGGACCCTCTTCTCCCATGCGAGGCGGCTCAGCCAACAATGTCTATGTTATCCCCGCCCCGGATAAGCTCACATTTGGTACCGCGACTCTTCTTGCGGCTGCATGCTGCGTCCATGCCATCTTATGCCTCGTGTCCATGCGTGAAAAGGTGCTCAAGATCAACTGGAAGAGGCTGTTTGGTGGTGAAGAGCAAGTGGAAAGCTCTGGGAAGCCGGACGACCCTGAAACCGACGGCGCCGACAAGAGCCGCATCAAAAAGATCAACGATACCATCGGCTTCTTTCTTCGGATCCTTGCGATACCCATCTTTGGAGGTGCTGGACTTGCCATCCTCGTAATAGGAGAGATCAATTTCTTCAGCCCCCAGGTCAATTACCAGACCGAACCCATGGCAAACGTCGGTAAGCTTGTCTCCGTTTAAACATGTGGCTTTCATCTGCTAACATGCGACGGGTTTTGTAAGGCCAGTGGGCCCCTGTTGCAGGCACTGTCATGGCCATGCTGGGTTCGTTATACCTTCTTCTGGCGCGACACGCCAAAGAAGACGAGACTGCTTACTCGTTGGCCCATCACTGCAAGTGTTCTCATTGCCATGTCGGTCTTGATCAGGCGAGAAGCCGTTCTCCGCGCGCTGACAGCTCTCTCTTGTTGCCTGACAACCCTGTCAGTGAAGGTAAGTACACTAAGCCATCTAACGGAGAGCAGTCAGTTGACCTCGATGCAAGATCCAATCCCCCTACGGCCTTCGCTTTCTCCCCGTGCGCAAGACGCACCCCCCGAAACCGAAGCCACACCCTCTGAAGCAAACGTCTATCGGCAGAAGATTGAGAGGACATTCTTCAAGATTGGCGAAGCCCTAGGCACGCCAGCTCGTGACTTTATCACGGAGCCAACGAGTCAGAGCAAGCAGCGCGTCGACGTTCCAGAAGTGCCTGGAGAGCGTCTGCGCAACCCGCGACGATCGTATATCGAGGATGAATGCGACCGACTAGGAGTAGAAGGTGAAGGGGACGACGCTAGCCCGCCACGGTCATCAGTTGGAAGCTTCACTAGCAGTGTTGTATCTGTTGGCTACGTGACGAGGTCAACGTCGATGCCGGTTCCATCGCGGCCACCTCCGGTGCATGTTTCACAGTCTGCTCCTACGACGAGATCGAGGTCAACGTCGTTGGATCCGCAGGCTTTTGTTACTTCTCCATATAGATAGGCACAGCATGCATACTCACGGATTGCGTGGAATTTGATTTTGATTCATTGATACATTGCGGAGAAGCTATCACGTCTTTGTCCATTTACATTTGAAGAAACCAAGCGCTGTTATTAGAGTGCTATGTAGACTGCTGCCTTGATTCATACAACCTATACCTCAGAACCCTTTTTAATTTCCGTGAACGGCACATCCTTTGATGGCACGTCGTCAGTTGCCATGACTGTAATCTCATGGCTGTGCTCAAGCGCGGAGAGAACAATCCACGTAGGAATGACACAAAGAATCGTGATGCCAAAATTCAAGCCGATGCTCACAAAGTGATTTGCACCGCCTTCAGATTGCATACTACTTCCTGTTAGCTGTTGTTCTCCCAGTTTCACCTATCAGACTTGAAACTTACGCCCAGGCTACCGTCTGTCCAAGAGCCTCGAATCCTCTGAGAATGCCACAGTGATAAGACAAGGATGACAAATCGGTTGTGTACTGTCCGATGAGCCAGTAGAGGAACTGTTGAAAGGCCTGGCCGCCGAATTGCCAGAAAAAGACGAGAGCGTATGTCTTTCCAAATCCGCCCTTGAACCAGTCGTACACGGGCGGTTCCGCCGCATCGTAAAACTGTTTCTGCAGGATTGTAGCCCAGATCCAGGTTCCAGTGAGCAGCGTCACGATGGCCAAGAATGCCACTCGAGCTCGTGTCTTGATGTAGATGGACTGTCGATCGAGGAGGCCTGCAATCATGAAAGAGCTGATGATGCCGGCAAAGTTGGTGAAGAAGGAGGAAAAGGCTCGAGATCGAACGGTGAAATAGGTGGTCAACCAAGTGCTGAGAAAGCCGTTGTAAAAGTAGCTGATGAAGAAGGCCGGAATCAGGAGGAGCATGCGCTTAGTGCACAGCAGCGTGAGGACAGCTTTGAACTCGGCGAACCAGGAAGGTTGCTTGTGGACAATGACCAAGGTCTTGTCTTTGCGCTGGACCTTCTCAGCAGGACTGAGGAATACGGCGATGGGGAGCCCGAGGCACATGATGACGATGAAGACAATGTAAGTGGCGGAGCTGACGGAGCCTTGGGTAGAGGTTGAAGCGTTTAAGCCCAAGTTGATAGCTCCGCCGACGATTGGGCCCGCGGCCTTGGCAGTCTGCCAGATGGCTACAGAAAATGAGCTGTTGATTACATTGAATATTCACAGAGCAGTAAAACTTACCAAGGTAGAATGCACGGTCCTGAGGGCTCGGGTATCCGATGATGACAGCCGCCTCGGCCGCCCAGAAGAAGCCCGCAGAGATTCCACACAGTGCGCTACCAAACAGCATGAACCACGTATTCGGGGTGTAGTTGTTGGTGTACAGGCCCGCTCCGTAGATGGGATAGCCGATAGCACCCAGCGCAAGACCGTACCGGAGCCCTATGCGGTTGTTGATCGCGCCCGCAGCCATACACACTGTGGCAAACAGCCCGTACAGCAGGGCATTCGCAGCCGATACGGCGTACGGCTCGGCGGCTCCTCCGGCTCCGAGGTTGTTGAGGGCGTCCCACATTCCGGGCGCCGTGAAGGAGACGCCGCAGGCAATGGCGATCTGGAAGGGGATGGATCGGAAGAACGAGGGCTTCTGGGGTTGCTGGATGGCCTCATTGCTGACTGGCGATCCAGGGACGTCGCCGTCGTTCGGGGAGTGCGCCATGGTCACGGTGGTGTTTGGCCGTGCTGCCGTTGCGTGATGATTACTTGGTGAAACAGACCCGATGGGGCATCAAAAGGCAAGCTGGACATGTTGCACGTCTTGAAGTTATATACAAACACTGAAAGCAAGGCGAATATTGCGTGCTATTGCGTGATTGACGAAGCCGTCACAGCTTCTCGTTCTGGAAAAGATGGAGCGGACAAAGCATGGGGGCCACTGATTCCTACGGATCCTCGAGGCCTTGAGATTTCTGACGTCTTTTACTACGGAGTCGATCCGCGCCTATTGAAGTGGGTACGGCAACTGGTCTAGCAATGGATTTGGACAGGGGTAGCATCTGCTTGAAAAGCAAAGTACGTACGTACTGGAAACCTCGGGATAGCTTCTAAAGCCAAAACCGCTTGCTGATTTATTGCTTGGGTTTATTTCATGGTCTCTTGTTTATCTTGTAGATATTCAACAATGTACTCTTCCTGCGAAGACCGATAATGCTTCGCTATTGTCTACATTCTCTAAAAATAGGGCTCTGGGCAGCATGTTACGTACAATAATGATTAGAGATAGGGTCCGCACCGTCGTTGACCATGACCACACTTTACTGGGCAAGCTTACAAGGCATTACATAACGGCGACGTGAGGCTCGGCGGATTTCACGGAGTATATGTGGAACTCTGACTAACGCGAAATTAGCAAGCAATCACGGATCTGTGAAGAAGAAGAACGATTCACCGGCAAAGTGCTTCAAGAATCGTGTAATTGATAGCTATCTATCGTATAATACGCGCCCGAAGCAGCTTCCGGTTGGAACGGTTCAAGGGCCAACGAGATCGGCTGGTTGAAGAAACCCAAAGACGACTTTCATGCAGGACGTTTGGGCCTTGACAAGGCGAGATCCACCCTTTGGCATCGCCTCGACGACAGCGACTGGCTCGCTTATAACGCCGAGTGCCGAAAGTGATCCGCCGAGTCCCTCCCCCCCGTTGCAACGGCCGTGGGTTCGTCCAGAAAATGGGATTTGAAACCCGGTCGGTCGCGGGTCGTGGCGACTCTAGACTGAGCCAATGGGCAGAAAGACTACTTGCAGTTATAGATTACTATTCTATCAGCTCGATTCGGACACCCTGAAAGGGTTTTCAATAGAGACATTCATAGCTAAACGGCCTATTTTTCATAAATTCGCACGACAATAGAGTCGAGTTCAGACTCTCCATCCGTGCCACAGCTCTGCGTCTACCCCCAGGTTCCTGATCGACCCCATGGGAACCCCTCACCAAACGCTCGCGGCATCATCACATGAGCCTCGGTGAATGTCATGCTTCGAGTTCCTGATCTGATTCATTAAAATGCTGCCTCTTTCCCCTCACTCAAGAGGCAGCAAACCAAGTATCTTAACTATGGCGACCGACAACACCCAGCCCGAGGGCGAAAACCCGATCGGCCAAGTCACCGTAGAGTTTCTCGGTACCCAAGTTTCCGACAACAGCGCCAGCCGTCGCGATCTCGGCTTCACAGGTCAGCTTCAGGGCAAATGGTACGCTGTCTACGGAGACACTCTCTGGTGCGACACTGGAGTCACAGACCCAAGTCTAGACACGGAGGGGTTCCACGGCATGGTCCGGAATTCGCTGTCGGCTTTGACGGATGATCCTCTTGTAGTGCACGACTTGCATCTCAACGACGATGAACCCGTGCCGCATCAGAGACAGCTTGTCCCGTTCAATGAGGAGTGGGGAGAAACCAACTTGTTTGGCTTTGGCGGCACGAGCATTGTCGAAACGGATGCTTCTGCTGGGATTGGGGCTCTCTATTACCTTGTGGTAAGCAGACCATCACCCTTGTCCAATTGAGATGGAGGGTATCTTACAGAAGCATTAGAACGATGCAGAGCACTACAAGGGAGCCGGCGTTGCCCAGATCGAGCTCGTTGATGACGTGCCCACCGTTACTCATCGCTATGGTGAGACAGGCTGGTGGTGGAATGGCGACCAGTTTGCAAAGTACGGCGACGTTGCGGCCTATCGAGATGTCAACAGTGACTTCGTCTATATCTGGGGAAACCCTCCCAACAGTATCTGCGACTGGCCCTCCAACCAATACGTGTATCTCGCCCGAGTGCGAGCATCAGCTGCTTTCGATCTAAGCCAATACGAATACTGGTGGGGTCGCGAACAAGGCTGGAAGGATGAAGTGCTTACAGAGTTCAACTGCGAGACAGCCGTCATGTGGGGAGTTGGCCAGGGCCAGGTTGTCTACAGTCCCTATTTTGAGGCATACATCTATGTCCACCTGAATCTTGGTGAGTACTGAGACTTGGCTCATTAAATCGAGTATATGCTGACATTGAACCTAAGGCGGAGCTGTTTGCCTTCGAACTGCTCCTTGCCCCGAGGGTCCCTGGACAGGCGACAACGAGATCTTCAAGGCGGAGCCTATTGAAGGCGGGCTGGTGTATGCCGGTCTAGCGTACCCGCACCTGGACGAAAGTGGCGAAACGTTGACAATTGGGTTTACAAACAACAACTACATCCAGGTGATTAAAGTGACGTTTTGAGCAGAGTTATTTGGTTGCTTTAGATAGATTGATAGCTGTATATAAGCATCCGCACAAGTCATCGGATTGGCCTGCCCTTGTGCAGAATTTACCACTATCTGGACACCAGACTAGGTTTGGCACTGATAGACCGAGAACCCCATGACGTCTATATGTTAAAAGCTGCACTTAGCAACCGAAATAGTGAGCAGAACTGGCAGTTGAAACATACCTGATGAAGTGTGAAGATGGCATAGATGTGTAACAAAATGACGAGAAACCCGTACAAGTGGCCGGTTAGAATAGCCGAGGGAGTCAGAAGCTGATAGCTCCCATCAAAGATTGACCCCAGTATACGGGCTAGGAGATGACCTAAGATAGTACCCCTTCTATTATAATGAATTATTAACGTTGCGAACTTACTTATCTCCTAAGTGTTGAGAGCTGGGTACGTACGAATATTTCTGCGTCTCGGCGGCCAGGCTCAAGATCATCTGTCCAAATAGGCATGTTTCGAATACTGTTCGAAACGGAGAAATAAGTGCCAAGGTCATCTTGAGGAACAAGACCGGATTATTACTAAAAATCACAGCTAGAGTCAGCGCTTGTGAAATAAGGTTATATCTACCTTTTGAGCAAGGGCGGCTTACGTCCGAAGGTTTGGTGTGCAGAATACATATCTGATCTGCGAGCGCTTGGCATTCCTTGACCATCTCAACATCTGTCGTAAAAAGATTGAAGTTGGTTCCAACACCGTCGTCACTTCGGCTTCCGCATGTGTCTGTATCCTAAGCTTCCAGCCCTCGCGGAGTAGATAGCCCGTCATAAAGGTATCGTCGCCCGAGTCAAGCAAATACCTCCCTAGCCAAAATTCGTTGAGAAATGCGTCTAGAAAAAGCGGTGACTGCAGAATATGAGTCCGGTATGCTGCCGTTCGACCGGATAGACACGGCACCGAGGCTTCCAGATGGTTGATGACGGAGATTTCGCGGTTTCGTCGACGCAGTCTGTACGCACCAAGGCGTTCCCAGATAGTGCTGGGGCCTGCCCGCATCGAGATGCCTTTCTGTCTGGTTCCGACTCCGCCGATCTGGTGGTCCTCAAAGCACGCCAGAATCAGCAACAAGAGACATGGACGCCAGAAGACGTCGTCGTCAACGAGCACAACAATTGAGCCTCTGGCATTCTTGATGCCGTGCGCGAGCTGTTGTCTTTTCCCCGGCTGTGGCACACTCAAGAGATGGACTTGCACCGCTGTCGATGTTATACTGTCTAGTACTTCCTTAATCTCGTGACGAATATTCTCTTCTAGCCCTTCAACTGTGACGATGATTATCTCCAGGGGTTCGTTTGCAAGCCACGTCCGAAATGCCACTTTGAACGCCAACACAGTATCGATAGTAGGCACCACAACTGATACGTTTTGTTGTGGAGACAAGTCTGAGTTGCTACTTAAAGCGACGGGACCCATTCTGGAGGCAACCGAGTGATTGAAGGCCCTCGTCATCATCTTGTATACCCTGGCATTATAGTAAGCGCCCGCATTAGAGATCGCGCATTCCAAGGGAATAGGCGCCTACCATGATAGCCATAACCATTTCAACCGCCACATGTCTACAGCGGCTGCTTGAAAGAGACACGTGCATTGGCTCTTATACGTGATATTGAACCCGAGGATGAGACAGAAACGTTTCAGAGGGTCGTTGTTTTCCTGTCACGTTCAGCGAGTGCTGCAAGTCTCGGCTTTGAAGGCGCTGCGTTGCCTAAAAATACCGCATTCTTGCATTTCCCAGGCTGCTACAGATGTGCGTATCGTGATCCTTGTCTAACCGAGGAGGGCCCCCAATTATATGGCGGCCTCCTACCATGTCGCCCAGTTAAAAGACACCTCTTCATGCTTATGCGTCCCCGCATCTTTATCTTTTCTATGTGTTACTTCTAATCATCCCATCTTTCCGGGCATACGAAAAACGATCTTGACTTCTTAGCATGGAGTATCCCGACTTGGACCGGCTGAATGGGCAGATCAGGGTTCTAACGCTTTGTTCGGATCCGGCGTTGGGTGAGACCCTTTGTTGTACGTTGGAGAACATCACACTCGATACAACCTCATCCCGCGAACCAACCACCACCGATTCTCGTGATCAGGCGGATCTTGACACCTGGCGACAGCTCTGGGACCGGCCAGGCAAGGCATCTGATGATGATGGCTTGGCTGAAGAATACCAGAACATCCCTGCGAGGTCCACCTGCTCTGCGCAAGCTTCGTCCGGCTATATTGCAATATCCTACCAATGGGGTCATGAGGACTACGAGAACATATACGTCGATACGCGCCTTGTCCGCATTAGGAAAACCCTCGCAGACGCCCTGCGAGCAATACAGCGCAAGGGAGACTGGGCCAGCAGCGTAAGGATCTGGGCTGATTCACTTTGCGTCAATCAACAGAACCTGGCCGAGCGCAACTACCACGTGTCGATCATGGGCTCCATCTATGCCATGGCTGACGAGGTGATGGTCTGGCTTGGGGAAGAGCAAGACAACAGTTCCCTTGCGTTCGACCTAATCTACCAGCTGGCATCATCTTTAGTACAGAACGAGACGCCCCAGTTACTCGAAACGTATACCAAAAACTCAAAGGGGACTGTGTCGGGTGCTTGGCTGGCGTTGTTGAATCTCACAGACAGAACGTATTGGCATCGAGTATGGATCATTCAGGAGCTGTGCCTTGGTAAGCAATCCACGGTCATTCTGTGTGGGAACCGAGCCGTGCCTTGGCTTGTCTTGTACAACGCCATCTGGCATTCTCTTTCTTCTCACCTTCACATTGTCCTTGCCCTCATCAGACGGGAGCACCTAGACACAAGAGGCACTCCGTTTGTAGAGGAGCAAATAGACTTTCTGAGACGAAGCTTTCTCTACCACGTCAACCTGGAGAGACTGTTGCGGACAGGCTCTCTTGAAGGCCTCAGCCGCCGCAACCGGGAAAATACTAAGGATGGCTGGCACATCATGCCCATACTGGACCGTGTAAGGACGTCATGCTGCTCGGTCGACCAGGATAAGATCTATGGGGTATTTGCCTTGCTTCCAATAGCTTTGCGCAAACGTCTTCATCCGAACTATCAACTGTCGACCAATGACGCCTTTCGGACCTTTGCTCAAGCCTGGATCGAGGCTAAGCAAGATCTCGAGATTCTCAGTCAAAGCTCATGTCACAGAGACCCCGAACTACCGAGCTGGGTTCCAGATTGGCGACGCACCGACCATGTCCGTCTATTCAGTGGAGCGAATGTTCCATACCGAGCCAGTCTCGGTGCCAAGGCCGATAGCAAGTTCCTCTCGGATGGACGTATCTTAGCCACCAGCGGTATTATTATCGACACGGTTGATGGTTTGGGAACGGAGTCGGCCTTGAACAAGGACGGCCAGAGAGGCATAGTTCAGTCTCAATATCACCAAAACGCTTACGAAACCCCCGACGGTCTCAGAGATGCCTTATGGCGTACGTTGGTGGGAGACATCACAACTTCGGGCCATGCAGCGCGCAAAGATTCCAGTCGTCTGCTGTCGATCGTTGTGGCTGAGCCGGATAAACATGATCAACTATACTCCACGCGTGTTGAGCAATGGAAGGATCGACTTATTGGAGATGGAAGCCTCAAGATTGCGGGCCAGAGTATTACATCCTTTTTGTCAAAAACCGATGATACGGAGATGAGCTCAGCCCTGCCACTGCGAGATGCAAATCTAGACTCGGCCTTGGAACAAGCTTATCGATTCTCTCGCCTGAAGCGCCTGGCTACAACGGTAACAGGACGACTGGCTATGGTACCAGACTGGACGTCGCAGGGAGATGCCATATGCGTCCTGATGGGGAGCGACGTGCCTCTAGTGGTTCGAAAGACTTCAGAGGGCACAGAATTCGTCAGTTTTGAGATAGTCGGCTCCTGCTATGTTCACGGATGTATGGATGGCGAGATGATGGGGGAAAAGGAGCAGCCAAGTGGATTAACGACGCTACAGTTTGTCTAGTTAGCAATCGAAGAGCCGATACATATGTCTGATTTCTCAGGCTGCCCCCCACTGCCCAGGACGCATTGCGGCTGACGATACCTCAAAAAGTCTTTTCAATCTAGGCCTACTGTTCGGATTTGCATCAATCATGAGACTTGTTGCCGTAGTCATAGACGCTGACAAGCCTTGCCGCCGTACGGCTTCAACGCGCTCTGACACGTCATTGTGTGGCGTGCTGCTCAGCAGCCGGAGCCAAGCCTGGACACGTTCGATCGTCTGAGCGTACACAGGTTGTTTCCACTGAGGCAGATCGATGGACTCTTGCAAACGAAAAGAGTCGAGTTCTTTAAGAGATCGAAACGCCCCGAGTGATAGCATTTCTGTAAATACAACACCCAACGTGAACAAGTCACATTTCTCGTCATGAGCCTTTTCGAGCCGGTAAACTTCGGGAGCTGCGTACTTTTTACTAAAGCCGGTGGAGTGTCTTATCGATGGGTACGGTGGCCATGACGCCAGGTCCGAGCTCGATCGGGCACTCCCAAAATCAGCCAGGAGAACGTGACCGCTGGGACCGATGAGGATGTTCTCTGGCTTTATATCTCGGTGACAGAGACCTGCGCCGTGGACCCATTGCAGAGCGCAACAGAGGCATGGAATGAAACCCATGAGGGCGTGTAGTTGGCAGCTTAGAGGCGTCTGGAGTGGCCAATCGTAGTTGATATCCGTTGTGCATCGGTTGAACCTTAGCTGGTCTTGACACTCAAAGGGACTATTAGAGCGATGCTTTGTGCTGCGTGCGGCTTGTAGTGCTTGGGCTTTCTCGATCGCGCGTGAAATGGGGGCCATAAAGTCTTGCAGATCGCAACAAGCGGCTGGAAAGAGAGCAAGTTTTAGTAGTCCCTCGCTGTCCACGACGTGCGCCAAGTAGGATACAATGTGAGGATGATGCTTCAGACGCTTCAAAGTCGTGACCTCGTTCAGTATAACGTCACGTCCTTGTTTCTCAGCAATCTTCAAGACAAAGTCCACTGGGCCGACATCATCTGCTTCGTCACCAGCTGTATGTGGGTGCAGTCGGCATCGCAAGATTATGGATTTTCGACTTTTGACCTTCCGAACCCAATGTTTTCGTCCAACTATCTCTTGAAGCAGCTCTATTCTCGAAGACTGAGTTTTGAACTGCAATGTTGATGCGTCTCGAGCACATAGATTGTCAGGGCGTGGAAAATCGCTCAATAGGAGATCGACTTGGGGATTGCTGTTCATGGTTTGGCCTACATAGTTGTCGTCTGAGATAGAACAATATGTACAATGGCAGATTTGCCACGGACAGGACATGTCGTACAAGGCGGAGCGCATTGGAGCTATTCCGTGTTATGGTTTAGAGAATGGAGGCTAAGTACCTCGTCTCCTCATCTTGCTAAAGTGTACCCCGCTTCGGCCTTGCTGGCATTAGCTAAGCTATAACAGGGAAAAATCAACGATATCAAGCTGGGCTCCAGATAAGTTGGACCGATTCGGTGTGTCGAATTTTGCCAGAGTCTATCTCCCCATTGAGTCTATATAGAGCAGTTGCTCTGCCAAAAGTCATATTACCCTCATTTGGAATCGTTAGGCGAGATGAATAAAAGTTGTTAGCTTGGCAATTCGAGTTTAATGATCCGCATGGACCCGCGCAGGGTTCTCATCTCGCTTAGTCTCAGCACTTTGCTGTTTGTTCCGAAATCTTGGCCCCTCGTCAAATGCCTGCGCCGATCTCCGCAATAATTACCTCCTAAAATGGAGAATCCCTTGTAAAAGTCCAAGGCTGGTTGAAACGCACAAAAAGGCTTCTTGGCGACCATTCGGACTGTGGGGCCTGTAGGCTCTTCGGTAGTTGCAGAATGTGGTGTCCCTGATCCTAACTAGGTATTATCTAACTTCACCTCAATGATAATGAATCAAGGACACAAGAATTTTACGCTTTTACTATATACAAAATACTTTTGACACTCGATGTGGTTTTTGAAATTTGAAGGAGTGCATGATATCAATGTCTCGTCAGATTTCTGTCTACATTAACTAAACTCTGCAATATTTCCAAGTTTTGTTTACCAACCACGCACTTGACTCCCAGAAATGCGCGTTGCGAAAATGCTGCCGACAATTGATCAACAGCTCTTGAGACCTTGTGTTTTTATGTCTAGCTACAGGCGCTCAAGTCTAATTGACCTCTGGTGATGCTATTCCCCAGGCCTGAATACCACGAAAGGGGCAATTTCAGTAGTGTAGGGTAGCCCGCAGGACTATGGCAACCCGAGTACGATGGAGAAACACTGCGTGGAGACTTGGATCATGCGTGAGCCGTTCTTTTTTTAGCATCGAAAAAACAAGTTGCTTGAATTTCACCCGCGTCAACCCTTCATAATCGCTGGAACGTTTCAGACTTCGAGAATCGTGGACGCCATAACCTCCTGTCACACGCTACCACCGCCTCATCCGCCACCCCGTTTCCCCTTTTGGAAATCGTCCCGATAGGGCTCTTCTAAAAGGAGACTGAATTGACCGGGGATAGCAGTCTTTAGCTCAGTGCCGCGAGTGGCATTCTGCACTAAATTGCTTCTAGCTCAGGTGGCAGCTGTCTTAGTGTGTTTCTCCAAGATTGCAGAGGAGTCTGCCCCACTGGGCATGTTACCTGAAACAGCTGATTGCGTGACGAGAACTCGAGTCAAGCAAGGCGAGAATAGCAGGCAAGGTCCTGCCTGGTAAGGCGAAGGAAGGATAGGGATGCTGTACCTTGCATTGCAGGCTGCTCACGTACTTTACCGTGCTCCGCGGATCTCTCATCCTTGATGCGCATCCGCCCAAGGCTTCCCCGCGAAACACGCGCTTGGACATGCCCAAGAAAACCCCTGATGTCCCGAGTCAACTCGACGATAAACGTCTGCTTGGTTCGCATTTCTGTCAATCCAGGTCTTGAAGAAGACAAAAGGAATACTCATTTCAGTTCAATACAACGCACCATGTCACAACTCACATTTACGCCCTTCTGTCCCGTCAAGGTGGTGGTGGTTGGCGTGGGACCCATGGCCCACGTAGCGTCCTGTCTGCTAAAATTGGAAGAAACGAGCAAGGTCCATGGCTGCCCCTTCACCGTTTTCCACGCTATTGTTTTCTAGTCAAGGTGCTTCAAACGTCCGAGCGAGCGGGCTGCTTGGACCTCGAACTGACGCTCGGAGATTCCATCAAATCGAAACAATAATGGCCGGACTTTGTCTGAATCGCGCGTCTGACGAGTCGCTGGCCTCCCAATGCTTCGTTCGGTATAAAGGAGTGGTGATGCCCGGCCCAAATCCTCTCTTTTTTCCCTCAGTATCAATCATTCTCTTGTCTCTCTTGTTTCCTTACCTCTCTCGTTTCTTCTTCATTCTCCCTTTCGTTCGCTTTCATTCAGCAAACTTTACACTCTCAGTAGTGTTGTCTCGCTTATTCCCTTATTTCCTACTACTCTCGTTCAACAACTTCGGCTACTCGATAAACGCTTGCCCAACGCAACCATGCGTTTCTCAAACATTGTTCCCGCTCTGGGAGCACTGGCTTCCCTCGTCGAAGCGGTCCCCACTTTCGGACTCGGAGCTGGTCTCGGAGCTGGTGGTCTCCATGGTGGTCTCCATGGTGGTCTCCATGGTTCCGGCGAGTTCCACAAGGGCACCTCGTGCAGCCTCGCCAACAGCTGGAAGGATCACGTCCTCTTCCAGGGAGTCTGCGCTCCCGAGACTGAGGCCTCTGCTGCCGTCACGCTTGGACTCAACCTGCCCAGTGCTCAGATCACGGGTGACGTTGGCTTCCAGTGCGTGACCAACTTCCTCGAGGAGCCCAAGATCCGAGTCAGCCTGGGCGGCATCAAGGCCTACGTTGAGCTCGATCTCTCTGCTTCGGCCGCGGTCCATCAGTCGGTCGAGCTCTTTGCCTCTCCCAAGCTCGACATTGCCATCCCCGGCCTCAACCTCGAGGCTGGTCTGGGCGCCGCCGTCGCCCTTGATCTTGTTGTTGGCTGTGGCGCCGGCATTGATCTATCCGCTGGCGTATACATCTCTTTTGCCGACTCTGCCTATGTCGACATCTCGCTTCTTACCAAGGACGTCGTTGGCGTCTCTCTCGACGGTCTCGTCACCAAGGCCCTCCCCATTGGCGTTGGAGCCGGCGTTGATCTTTCTGCTGGCATTGATCTTCAGCTTGGCCTCCGTCTCCGATCCGAGCTCAGCCTCGGAGCTGGCCTCGACCTTCCTATCCTCGGCATCGGCGCTGGAGCCAAGACTGGCTTCGGAGCCGCTATCTGGGTCAGCCTGTTCGACTACACGGCTACTATTGCTGCTGACGCCGGCGGTGGCCTTGCTGTTACCGGTGACTTTGCCTGTAACCTCGGTCTCGTTGTCGACGGCGGTCTCGATCTTGATCTCAGCGGTGGCCTCGACTTTGGCCTGGTTCCTGAGCTCTCCGTCTCGCTGGCCAAGGGTATCAAGTCCACCTTCAACCAGAAGGACCGTGGTGTCTGCGGTGCGTTCATCGGCCACTTCAAGCACTCTGGCTCTATTGGCGGCCCTACCATCTCTGCTTCTGGCCTCTTGATTGCCACTGCCGGCGCCACCGGTGTTGTCTCCATCCCTGCCGGTGTTACCGCTTCTGCTGGACTCGGACTCGGCGGCTCCGTCGATGCCTCCCTCGATCTCCCGGGTGCTACCGTGTCTTTCGGTGGTCACGGTCACGGTCACGGTAACGGCGATCTTTCTATCTCTGCCGATCTCCCCGGTGCTACCGTGTCTTTCGGTGGTAACGGTCACGGTCACGGTAACGGCGATCTTTCTATCTCTGCTGATCTGCCCGGTGCTACCGTGTCTTTCGGTGGTCATGGTCATGGACATGGTCATGGCGATATCTCTGTCTCTGCCGATCTTCCCGGTGCTACTCTATCTTTCGGTCACGGTCACGGTCACGGTAATGGTGATGCCTCTTTCGATCTCCCTGGCGCTACCGTGTCTTTCGGTGGTCATGGTCATGGCGATATCTCTGTCTCTGCTGATCTCCCCGGCGCTACCGTATCTTTCGGTCATGGCCACGGTAATGGTGATGCCTCCCTCGACCTTCCTGGCGCTACTGTATCTTTCGGTGGTCACGGTCACGGCCATGGCGATATCTCTGTCTCTGCTGATCTGCCTGGCGCTACCGCCTCTGCTGGACTCGGACTCGGCGGCTCCGTCGATATCTCGGCCGATCTCCCCGGTGCTACCCTGTCCTTTGGTCACGGCCACCCCGGAGTCTCTGCCTCTGTTGACCTTCCCGAGATCTCTGCCTCGGCTGATATCTCTGCCTCTGTCGGCATCTCGGTCTCTGGCGGAATCGATGTCCCCGCTGTCACCATCAGCAAGGGTGACAACACTGCCATCTTCGGCACCCTCCCCGGCTCCCCCGGTGACCACACCGACAGCGTCGATGCTACCGCCTCCGTTTCTGTCCCTGCTGGCATGACCACTATCGTCTCGGGAGGTGTCACAATCACCACTGGAGGATCTGACTACTATGGAGCTCCCTCTATGCCCGCTGGCGAGAGCAACGCTGATGCCGAGGCTACCTCTGCTGGTGCCGTCCAAACTGGCTCCGACTCTGATGCCGAGGCCACTACCTCTGCTGCCGTTGTTACTCAGACCCCTGACGCGAACGGCATGATCACCAGCACCCTCCGCGAGACTCACGTCTACACCATCACCAGCTGTGCTGCATCTGTCATCAACTGCCCGGCCAGCTACACCCAGAAGATTGTCACCTCTACTGTTATTGAGAAGGTCACTGTCTGCCCTGCTACTGCCACCGCGACTGCCATCGGCGGCGGCTCCGGCTCCGGCTCCG